>BSBK01001012.1:282500-465000 GCA_027943335.1 Chamaecyparis obtusa
ATCTGCACTGGTCTTTGGCTCACCAAGATCCTTTTTCATACTCCAAAAATCATTCATTTTCATTCTAGTCCATTTTCTATCCTTACAAGATGAATAGGGGTGGAATGGATTCACCTCTATGGGTAGGATAATAGCTATAGATAAGTGTAATACCTAAAAATGTAGTGTTAAGGAGCATATAGAAAGCTAAGCATTCAACAAAACAAACTAGATTTAAACACTTAGATTAGACTAAAAGAAAGCCACAAAAACAAGAATGCAAACCTAAAAACAATCCCAAAAGCCTTCTTGATCTTTAGATGTAGTCCAAAGATTTGGATGTGTGCTCAATGCTATTGCTCAAAGCTTCAATGGAGATTTTGGCATAATAAGGATGCTTTGGATGATTTTGGCTATCAAATGGGCATAATAACCTTGCTCAAATGGTGGATGAAAATGAAGGAGGAAGAGGCTTGATTTAAAAGAAAATGGGAGGTGAATGGACGGTCAAGATGAAAACTTGAGGAAGGGTGGAGATGCATCCAAGCGAGAGCACATGGATTGTTCTTTCTCAAATGCATAGCATTGTGACAAGTATCATAGTGGGGGAGGATGAGAGGAGAGGCCAAATCCTTGAGAGATGTGACTACTTTGGGAGGTGTGAGAGGGGACAAGTGTGTAAGAGATGTGTAAGAGGCTTTATGATTTGGCATTGGAGCATGTGGTGATGTGACATGAGGGTTGACTTGTGTTGGCTTATCATTTCTTAATCCTTGGATTATGATTGTGGAAATGTTTAAAGGGTGATTAGCTTTGGATTAGAGGGAAAGTGGAGGATTAGTAAGATGTGATGGGAGGAGAGAGAATGAGTGGAGGGTTAGGCTAGATAAGCATGGATTATTAGCTAAATGGAGGAGGATTAGGATTTTTAGAATTAAATATTTTGTTTAATTGCAAGTGGGAGGAAAAAGGGGTTTATGAATTAATTTAAATAAATAAATGTATCCATTTAGATTAATAGAAGAATGAGGATTTAATTAATTATCAGACTATAGGTTTTTCATTTAGATAATTAATTGGAATAATTAATTAATTAAATTAATTACCTAGGGGATAACATAAATTAATCAAATAATAATATTTAATTAATAAGATGTCCTAAGAGAAAACTAAATAAGATTACTATTGGTGAATAGATTTGTCTTCCTCTTCTAAAATAAAATCAATAAAAACTCTATGCCTCTGAAGACAAATAATTCATCAACAGTTGGGTAATCATCAGAGATTGCTTCCCTCTGAATTTTAAAGGTTCATCTTCCTTGTAGGATATTCAATGAATTATCAATATAAAAGTAAATGCATACACTTTTAACTGGAAAGTGTACAAGGACCGCTTAGATACTCTTAGGTATTGAGGTGATCTCAAGAATAATCAGACAATAGATTCAAACTATGAAGAAACAAAGATCTACTAATCTTGTTCTAAAACAAAGGTGCTTAGTAAATAAAATAACTAAAGAGAGATAACTAGAAAGAATCCAAAAATGACTTAAACATAAATAATACATGCATAGATATAATTTACCAACTCTCAAAGTAACTGATACATTACTGATTTCAATTTAAAGATTTAAATAAAAATATGCATTTATATATTTATATCTGATCAAATCAAAGTCTCCTCAAAATAAGTCATGAACTATTTGTTTCATAACAAAACTTAAAAGACTACTAAAACTATCTATTAAAGAAAACTATCTACTTTTCTATTAGTATTTTCTAACCCTTAAACCATCTAGTGCTCCAGCATTTATAGTTTTAAGTCCGAGAGAGCCTCCAGAAAAACCCAGCCTCTCAGACACATAGCAAAAAATAGTTAACATAACAAGTTGGACATTTAGGCTAAAGTTTTAATATATGTCCATAGATCAGAAAAACCTAGAAAATCACCTAGAACTATGCCATCCTCACTCACGCATCCTATGATGTGGCAGTCTTAACCAACTTCCAAGTTCTGAAAGTATTCACAAGTTCCTCTGCTAGTTGTAAGTGCAAGTTCTTTAACCCCATTAACTTTTCCTGAGCAACATTCTTTTCCCATTTTAGTTCCTATATTCTTCATAACTACTTAGGCAATTGTCCTCTATTCAACAACAACATGGATTCCACATTGGTGATCTCGGTCAAGTATTGAACTATTAGCTCTTCATTCTCTTTCAAAGCTCCCATGGTATCAATGAAGACTTTAACTATGACATCAACATCCCGATATCCTTCATCAATGTGTAGGATACCTGAAGGACTCACTATCTTGATGTCTTTCAATGCATTAACATACATGTCCTTTACCTATTCTCCTATTACCGAAATTTATGAAATTGAGGCTTTGAATAATGAACCTTTCCAGCTGAGGTTTTTCTTCAAAATGAATAGCATATAGGGATCAACAAGCTTCATAGGATTCTCCACTAGGAACTGGGTTACCCCATAAGTTTCTATCTCCCCTATCTGAGTACAGACTGCTGCACATTTTTCCTCTTCCAATTCCCATGTAGGAATTAGAGTTTGTTCTTCTCCAAGTAATGCCTCACCATTCATTCAAGTGGACACAAACTCTCATATGATAATGCAGCCCTCATCATTGATGCCATCTATCTAGGATTTCATAGTTTCTATTAGGGCTTTACCCTATTGCATCTGCTTCACCAGCTTCTTTCTTTTAGCTAAATTAGGATCAAAAATTTGTGGGGATTGAGCGAGTGGCAATGCTCCAACATCAGTGAGGGAAGAAATGAACTCATCCATAGTGAAAACAAGTTGTTTCAGTTCATGCTTCTCCCTTCCATCCTTTTGTGACTGGTTCAACATATGATCAGCTGAGAAATTGAAGATATGATCTTTTGAGTCCCTAGTCAAAACCCCTAGTTCCATTTTTGTAACCTTGAAGTCTTTTGCTTTAGGTTCACGGGCTCCTTCTTTAGGCTTGAAGGTTTCTATTTCTGTTGTTACCTTTCTAGTAAAGGGATCAGTAGAAATTCTTGCATCACTTTTCATGATTTTGGCTTTAGGAGTCTGAGCAACATACTTGGTGATTATTTCCTTCATGGGCAGTGAAACTAGTTTGTATATCTTCCTCTTATTTATTGAATCTGTTAGCCAAGGAGGAATTGGATTAGAAACCATCTGGTTGGTAGGTGTTTTGGTAGGCATGTTCTCAGCTTGAAGATTCTCTAAATCATTGGTAGGTACCTCCTGACCTTTGTTTTGTTGCTTTGGTGAAAAAAAAACTTCATCATTGATTTCAATATCAATGTAATCAGATATAGGAGATGCCTTCTTAGAGTGACTTTCTAATCTCATTTTGGGTCTTGTTCTAATTGTTGTAGGATGTCCACTAAAAACTACACTTTTCTTAGGAGATGAGATCTTACTTGCATTAGGAACCAAAGGAGACACATTAGGCAAGTCATGGTTCATATTTATTGAAATAGAATTTGCATTTCTCTTTTTAGGAGGGGGGTTCTTTTCTCTTTTCTACTTTTTCTTTGTCAGCCAAGCTTCTGTAATTCTAAAAATAGTTCTATCCCTCAGTGTTATAACATCATCTTCTTTTCATGCCCAATCAATAGCCAGGGGATTCTCTGTTCTTGAAATATCGACCTCTGTGACTGTGATTTCAAAATTATCTTCCTCTACCCCACTTGTGTCAAATTTTAATTGTAGCAACTCAATTTTTGGAGCTAGGAGTCTTGAACAATCCCTTTTCATTACTGCCTTTTCATCACTGAGGTCTTCCCACAGATCTTCAAGGTGTGAACTAGGAGATGGGTGAATGCTTAGACTTAGAGTCTCTCGAGAAAATCCTTTACTATCAAACCCCTTTCTTGGTTGATAGAACTGCATATGGAAACTCACCAAATTGCTACCTATCACTGATGCATCCACCATGTTATTGCAAACCAAGGTTCCTAATTTAATTGGAAACATCGGAGCCCATTTCTCTTCTGGAAAACTATTCTTAATCACTACAAATAGTTTCCTATGGACCTCGGCTAACATGAAGCAATTAAAGGAAAATCTAGGGAGCGTGGTAGGTTCTTCATCAAACCCTCTAATCATAATATAAGTGAAATGTGGAAATTGAACATAAAAACTCCCATAGGTTTGGACTAGCTTCTGGGCTTTCAATGATATTCTTTAATTTGAGTCTCCCACTAATTGTTGACATAGTTTCCAAAGAAAGACATCATGGACTTGCCTATAATCTCCCAAATCCCTATATTTTCTCAACAAAGGATAGTACTAAGGAACAGTTAAATCTTCATTCCATGGGGTATGTGGAATTGCTCCCAAATCTTGTGTGCATGAAAGACAATAAATCAAATGAAGCACCCTTTCTTAATTGCTTGAGCCTACTTTAGTTGATCCCTCAAGGCACTTTCAATGATTTCTACCCAATCTAGGTGTTTTCTCCCTTCCAAAATTATTTCTATGAAGTGAAACATCCACTCTTCAAAGAGGAGAACCTACTCTTAACCCTTTACCCAGTGAAGTAAAACCATCACATCATGAATAGGTGGCTTCATATGGTTTTTGTTGTGAATTTTTGGCAACCGAGGTCCTCCCTTGTAAGTAGTTTGGGTCTATTTTCAGGCCATATGACTATGATTTTTATTTATGTTTTCTTGGAACTAAGCCAAAGACTAGGTTGGGGTAAAGTTGACGAAGGACTCTTCTGCGAGTTTGAAAGCTAACATCATGATTTCCCTAGTCACAAGTAATAGAATTTGACCCTCAACATTCAATATGAATTTGTACTTGACATCATATCGACTGATACACTTTTGAATTAGCTCTAGGCTAATGACTGACAAGGGAAAAGCTGTGGCTTCAAGCAATCCACTCGAAAGGATTTCAAGTCTATACTCTTCCACAACATGATTTGTAAGGTGAATAGTCATTTCTCCTTCCTCAATCCCTAAAAGGTTTCTATCTGTGATGACTGGGGCATGACACTCCATGTTCTTATAATTCCCAAAGAAATGCATGCTAGACTTCATCCTTTTTTTACTAGAAAGACTAACCAAAGTAACCCCCCTTTCTTCAACAAATATCAATCAAACAAGAATAGGAAAATAAAGAAGGCTTTCAGTGGATACCTACTTTCTGAAGACTCAAGAAAAACTAGTTTCCTCTTCCACAACTGAGACTCTGCAAGATTATGATAGGAAAGAGAGAGCTTACAAAGATATTTATATTTTGAAAGATTATGTCATGGAGGATCGACTTAATGACCATTAATTGGGAGCATTAATTTGGAATGATGTGAGTAATAATGACCTGGCAGTGAGATGTCCTTGAAATTTGCATTCTTTATAACCATCATTAATCTTTGTATAAGTGATGTCTCCCACTCATGCTAGAGATTTCCTTAATTGCAACCCAAAAGTTTACTTCAGGCTTGCCCCATGGCTCCCATCAAATCAAGGTTGTCCACATTGGTAACTTAACCATTACTTCACTGTCAACTTACATCAACTATCCCATTAGCTGTCACTT
Organism: Chamaecyparis obtusa; assembly: GCA_027943335.1. Taxonomy (NCBI): domain Eukaryota; kingdom Viridiplantae; phylum Streptophyta; class Pinopsida; order Cupressales; family Cupressaceae; genus Chamaecyparis; species Chamaecyparis obtusa. Next base: position 288,039 of record BSBK01001012.1, read on the forward strand.
CACTTATCAATCTACCTGCTCATTTTCATTGAACCTCTTTTAACTACTTTGAACCAGAGTCCAAAGGGGTTCAAAGTGGTTCATTGCAAAAAGGTGACATAGACCAGGGTCCACTTGCATCAAAAAGTGATTAGAAAGAAAAAATTTATTGAATTTCTTCGAACTACTTTGAACTAGAGTTTAAAGAGGTTCAAAGTGGTTTATAGGTAGCATAGGCTTTGAGAAAGACTCAACCATGGAAAGCTAACATTTTAAGGAACAATCTTAGAGGCTTTTTCTTGATGATTAGATGGCTCTACAAACTATGAGAATTGTTGAGGAAAAGATAATAGGGAGATGATGCCAAATCCAACTTTAAATAAAATGAACAAATGAGGGTTGAAGATACTTTAAACATGGAAACTCTAACTAACCCTAACATCAGCTCTATTTGGGGACTTCATATTGCCAAAAGTGCAGAGAACTCAAAAAAATCGGTTTCGCTGAAAAGACAACTAAAGGGAAAGAAAACTGAACACAACAAAATACCAAAACAAAAAGCGTGGAAAAACAACCTAATATGTGCAAGGGGGCTCACTGGTTAGACTGTTAAAGCTTGCATAACTTGAGGTCCTGCCCATTGTAAGTAAAAGGTAGATTCAGACCATCTGGGTAGGACAACAAGAAAGCATTTGAACCAAGAGCTTTAGAAATGATGAAGGGGCCTTTCCATAAAGACTCAAATTTCCCATGAGACCCTTTGGGTGCCCATCTTTTATCCCATAATAACACCTCATCACACTTCATAAAATTATAAGGTCATGTCTGCATGTCAAAAATCTATTTTACTTTAAGTTGATGCCTTGTAATATGATCTACCAAATCATCTCTTTCTTCTTCCAGTCTACACAAATGCATGACTCATTTCTCTAGGGGGTCTTTAAAGTAATGATCTTCGATGACAGATTGGAGCTTAGCTGTGGAAAGTTCTAGAGGTAGAGATACATGAGCTCCTATTCCATACACTAGTTCAAAGGGAGCCATCCTAATTGCTCACTTCAAACTAGTTCGATCTACCCATAAAGCTTCATTTTGCTTCTTATGCCATTCATGGGGATTGTCATCCATTAATTTTTTCATTATTGCCACTAGGTTCTTATTACTGGATTCTTCTTGGTCGTTCCCTTGTGGGAAATAATTAGAAGAATGAGCCAAAGATATGCCATGTTCATAAAAAAAAGCCAAGATCTCTTCAAAAGAAAAATACATAGCATTATCTGGTACTATCTTAATGGTACACCAAACCTAATAAAAATGTAATTTAGAAGGAACTCACACACAACCTAGGAGTTTTCTTTTTTAGTGGGGAGTACTTCCACCCACTTAGTAAAATAATTAGTGGCTGTGAGAATGTAAACATGCCCAATGCTGGATGGGGGATTCAAAGGTCCCATGAAGTCTATTCCCCATTTCTTGAAAGATTCATCAACAATCACAGGTTTAAGGGGCAGGGCAGAAAGATGAGGTCTCCCAATGAAAAGTTGACATTTTTAAAAATTATAGACATATTGGGACACATCCTTGAACATTTTAGGCCAGTAAAAGTGATTCCAAAGAATCTTAAATGTTGTTACGGTCAAGGAGTAGTGTCCTCCATAAGCTTCATCATGAAATGCTTTCAATAAATCTCTTTGTTGCTCAGCATCTACGCACCTGAGAAAGGTTCCATCTATGCCCCACTTATGTAGAATTCCCTTAGATTTCACATATTTACTTGCCTTCAATTTCAAGTTATGCCTCTCTTTGGGGTTTAGGTGACTGCGACACTCACCATAGGTAAGGAAGTAAGTCATGTTCGAAAATGAGGGGTCGGTCAGAATGACTAGCAATGCCATGGGCACTTCATCAATTTTTTCAAATGGCTCACCATTCTCTACTATTAACTTACATAGGCCTCTCCCCCTCACCAAATTGGTTGGCTTGATTATCAGGTCATACTCTTGAATCTTTTCTATCCAGACTACTCTATTGTTCATACGAATCTCCTTTTGAGTCAAAATACTTTTCACTGTAGTTTCAGGTATGCAAACTATACAATGGGAATGAAGTATATAATACCTGAACTATTTCACCACTTTCACTATGGTGAAGTTATGTTTTTCCATTTGGGAATACTTGATCTTGTTTCTTTTTAGAGGTGTTCTCATAAAGGCCATGGGTGCTTCCTAACCTTTTTCATCCTTTTGCATCAGAATACCTGACAGGGTATGCTCGGAGGCATAACAATAAATAATAAAGTCCTTTTTGAAATTAGGACTCCTCAAAATAGGTGCCTGATATATTGCATCTTTAATATCATTGAAGGATTTACGTCCATTCTTGTTCCACTTAAAAAGAAATTTCTCACTCATCATATCAACCATATACCTAGTAATCTACACAAATTCAAGGATGAATGCATGCAAAAAATTCACTTGGCCAAAGAAGGACTTCAATCCACTCCTACTTGATGGTAGGCTAAGTTGTTGGATCACTTTAACCCACTTGGGATCAATCCAAACACCATCCTTTGAAACAATATGACCCATTAATTTACCTTCCTCCATGAAGAATGTTGATTTCTTGGGGTTCAAAGAAATGACGTGACTTCTACATCTTAGGAGCACCGTTTCAAGATCTTTTAAATGTTGACTCCTCTTCTTTGAAAAGATGGTAAGATCATCTAAGTAAACCAATATGATCTTGTTCCAGATAACCTTGAAAGAAGAATTCATTTCCCTCTATAAGGTTACACCCGCATTAATCAGCCCAAACGGCATACGACTATAGGCATAAGTTCCTCATGGAGTGATTAAAGCTATCTTGTGTTGGTCATTTTTTTCCACACTAATTTGGTTGTACCTGGAATAGCCATCTAGCATAGACATGACCTCAAATCCTGATACAACTTGAAGAACATGTTCCATCATAGGTAATGCATAGTTGTCCTTCAAACTTGCATGGTTCATGTTAATAAAATCAACACAAATCCTAATCTCGCCATTCTTTTTTCTCAAAGGAACTATATTGGTGATCCAAGTTGAACGATGAATGGGATAGATAATTCTAGCCTGGAGCATTTTTTCCACTTCCTTCAATATGGCTTCAGATACTTTCGTATTATAGTTCCTTAACTTTTGTCAAAATGGGGTAACACCAGGCTTCAAAGGGATTTGATGTTCAAATAGACCTCCTCCAAAATTCTTCAGGTCCTCATACCCCTAAGTGAAGACATCTTTGTATTCCATAAGTAACCTCTTCAAGTCTTCTTTTTTAGATGAAGTACATTTCTGACCAATAGAAATCCATTTCAGATTTCCCTCATTTCCTATATCAATATTGTCACACTCTTTGGAATTATGCACATGAGATACCTTCTCTTTAATAGTAATATCATATTTTCTCCTAAACAAATGCTCTAGGGAGATGAGGCCTTTGGGAATTTTATTTCCTTTTAGTTGAATCACTCCATCACCACCTGCAACATCTTGGTAGACTTCTTTGCACTCACTGTTAGATCCTTCAAAATATACATCAAAAAAACCTATGGCACATTTTGTAAAATCTTTAAGCTAGGAGTCACTATCAAAGACTTTCCAATACTCCACATTATCAGGTACTCTTGGCTTTTAGATCATCTCAATTTGATATTTTTGAGTTTTAAACTCAGGGTGAGGCAACAATAATGAAGCCAATACTGCCAAGGCATCTTCTTTGGTGTTCTGATTTCTGGGTATAAATTCTATGGAGAAAGCATTGAAGAAATCAAGCTCATCCCATACCATATTCATGTAGTTCTTTAACCTTTCACTCTTAACAGAGAATTGTCCTCTCACCCGCTTCACGATTAACTTAGCATCACCTTTTACAATGAATTTCTTAACTCCTCTAAGTTTTGCCTCTTCCAATCCTAGCAATAAAGCTTCATATTCTGTAGTATTGTTAGTATTTTTTAAATCTAACTTGAAAGAAAGAGGAATACATTCTTCATAGGAGGAAAAAGAACTACCCCTATGCCTGAACCTGAATTGGAGCAGCTACCATCAAATTCCATCTTCCATACATCCCCTTCCTTAAGGAAGGAAGCTTCACCATCCTTTTCAAGATCGGCTAAAATGACATAGTTACCAAAGTGACATTCTTGGTACAGGATTTGAGCTTTTGGATTATCCGAGGGTACCATAGTATATTTATTTTTAGGTTCGGGTTCCAGTTTTACTTTCTTTTTTCCAACTAGGATTAAGGCCTCTGACCAATCCAACTTAATGTCTCCTCCTAAATCTTTACAAAAGGTTATACTGACTAGCATACCATAGCTTGCTGGAATTTCTACCACCAGGATAGTCAACTTCAGACGTTTGTCAATGTACGTAGCAAGAATAGCTTGGGCATCTTTAACCTAACCCATTAATGGTACTTGTTTCCCATCCATAGAATAACAATGGCCAAAGGTCTTAGTAAAGGTGATGTCTAGGGCTCTTGCGACTAGGGTAGGCATGATGTTATCTGATGTGCCATAATTGATAATGCAATTGCTCAGTTTTTGGCCATTCAGTAGCAAGGAGATATAGAAGGGATTAGGCTTCTTTTCTTCTATTTTTCTTTCAGTTGAATTAACAAAGGGACAATCTTCTGGTGTCTGTGGAGTGTCTTGGGGATTAAAGACAAGGGGTTCATCAACTATGGTCGTCTCACCTATGAGAGGCTTAGCTAATTGAGGACTTGAACCTAACTCTCCTTTAACATATTTTACCAGTTTGTCCAACTCCTTAGGATTCATTTTTAGGTATTCACCAGGGGAAATGGAGATTGTGGTCATTTTACAAAATTTGACAAAGTAAAAAGGAGAGGGAGGAATTGGATTACCTATTGGCAAGATCTTCACCCCTAGACTCTTTGGATTTGTAGGAACCTTGCCACTTCCATAATCTTTTCCTTTGGGGTAGGTATTGGTAGAGCCAACACCAGGAGTGAACTTCTGCATTCTTTGATTTCTTGTTAGGATAGCACAAGATGGATCTTGTAGAGTTGCCAAAAAACCTCCACCTCTGTCATAACCTGACTCATATTCTAAAAAGAAATAATTAGAGAGCCCAATGTCAAGTGAATCTTTCTCTTCATGAAGTTCTTCTATACCAATGGCATCTTTCATTGCATTTGTTTGAAGACAACTCAACCAATCAGTACATGTTTCTCCATCATGATCAATTGTTAAGTGAAACAAACACATCATTTCCTTTGGTGCGGACACTATTTGCAATTTTGGTTGTGAACCCGCCAGGAGAGGAACTTTTCCATGCAGTTGATTATACTGCCTTCGGCTTACATCCTGGTAAGGAGACTAATATGAAGTACTGGTTCTATTCTGCTATCTCTTAAGCATGGCCATATCATTCATCAACCTCTGCATCAAAGGATCTATTGTTGTAGAAGATGAGGAGCTTCCTGAGGCCTAAACTTCTCTCTTCCATTTACCAACTGTTATAAATGTATCTTTAAGCTGAATAGCTTGTCTTTTTGTAGCAACCAAATCAGCTACTCCATCTTTTAATAAGTGAAAACTTATATCAGGTGGTACAACATTTAAGAAGAAGATCTTATTCTCATCACTTGGTGCAGAATTTGTTGGTATCCTTTGCAAGATTTTCTTATGCTTAGCCACAAACTCTCGCATAGGTTCATGAATTTCTTTCTTGAGTTGACTAAGTTGGAGCAATAATGACATCTCATTATCAAGATTTTTAAATCTTGTTTCAAAAGAAACTCTCATTTCATTCCAATTAGTAATTGAACCATTTGGTAAATGATTGAACCAATCAGCTGCAGTGTCAACTAAAGTTCTGACAAAAAGCCTAACTGCTAGTTCTTGAGTAGGGACATTGATAATACCGCATGCAGTATGGAAAGCACTGAGATGATCATCAATGGTTATCTTTCCATCTTTGCTAAATTTAGGAAAGACTTGATTAGCACCTTTAGGAAGATCTCCAAGGGTGTTAGCTCCTAAATTCAATGGGCTGATATTCTGACTCCAAAGTTGATTGGCAGCCATGTTAGGTAATTGGAAATTCAAAGGCTGGATATTAAGAATAGTAGGTACCATAGTACCTTGGGATACAATATCTTGGAAAGTGGGTGGAATAATAGGGCTGGATAGAGGTGATGAAGGTCAGCTAAAGGTTTAGGTCTTCTTCTTCTTAGGGGTATCCCGATTAGGTGTAAAACATAGATTTCTCAAGGCTTCAAAGTCTTCATCTACTAATCCCCTACCCCAATCACCTCTGTTGTACCTTTTTTTTGCTAGCTTCAATATTAGTTCTGACCTTAATTTCTTCTGGGGGCATGTGCAAGCCTATTTACAATAACTTATTCTTGAGCAACTAGTATACACCTTAGGCGATCAGCTATTTCTTCTTCTCTTTCAAGCACTTCTTGGACTTGATGAAACTGGTGATTACTGAGCTTAAATCTCCATGCTATTGTAGCTAGGCTTGAAATTATGTCTTCTTGTGTGTCTTCAAATCCTACATTAGGTTGAAGCATAGGAAACACATCATTGTGTGGTAACACCATCTTGTGACATTATATCAATTGAGAACCTATTGTTTTATACTGGACTATCCCCAGTAGAGTCACCAAAAATCTATTGGTGAATAGATTTGTCTTCCTCTTCTAAAATAAAATTAGTAAAAACTCTATGCCTTTGAAGAGAAACAATTCATCAACAGTTGGGTAAGCATAAGAGATTGCTTCCCTCTGAATTTTAAAGGTTCAACTTCCTTGTAGGATATTCAATGAATTATCAACATAAAAGTAAATGCATACACTTTTAACTAGAAAGTGTAGAAGGACTACTCAGAAACTCTTAGGTATTGAGGTGATCTCAAGAATAATTAGATAATAGATTCAAACTATGAAGAAACAAAGATCTACTAATCTACTTCTAAAACAAAGGTACTCAGTAAATAAAATAACTGAAGAGAGATAACTAGAAAGAATCTAGAAATGACTTAAACATAAATAATATGTGCACAGATATAATGTACCAACTCTCAAAGTAACTGATACATTATTGATTTCAATTCAAAGATTTAAATCAAACCATGCATTATATATTTATATCTAATTGGATCAAAGTCTCCTGAAAATAAGTCACAAACCGTTTCTTTCATAACAAAACTTAAAAGACTACTAAAACTATCTATTCAGGAAAACTATCTACTTTTCTATTAGTATTTTCTAACCCTTAAACCATCTAATGCTCCAGCATTTATAGTCTTAAGTCTGACAGAGGCTCTAGAAAAACCCGGCCTCTCAGACACATAGCAGAAAATAGTTAACATAACAAGTTGCACATTTAGGCTAAAGTTTTAAGATATGTCCATAGAATAGAAAAACCTAGAAAATTGCCTAGAACTATGCCATCTTCAGTCATGGATACTCTGACGTGGAAGTCTTAACCAACTTCCAAGTTCTAAAAGAATTCACAAGTTCATGTGCTCGCTATAAGTGTAAGTTCTTTAACCCCATTAACATTTTGCAAACTACATTCTTTTCCCATTTTAGTTCCCAGATTCTTTGTAACTGCTTAGGCAGTTGTCCTCTGTTCAACAACAACATGGATTCCACATTGGCTATCTTGGTTAAGTCTCAAACCATTAGCTCTTCATTCTCTTTCAAAGCCCCCATGGTATCAATGAAGGCTTTAACTATGGCATCAACATCCCTATTTCCTTCATCAATGTGTAGGATACCTAATAGACTCACTATCTTGATGTCTTTCAAACCATTAGCATTCATGTCCTTTACCTCTTTTCCTATTGCCTGAATTTTTGAAATTGAGGCTTTGAATAATGAACCTTTCCAGTTGATGTTTTTCTATAGAAGGAACAACATACAGGGATCAATGAGCTTCATAGGATTCTCCGCTAGGAACTGAGTTACCCCATAAGTTTCTATCTCCCGTACCTGACTACAGACTGCTGCAGATTTTTCCTCTTCCAATTCCTAGGTGGGAATTAGAGTTTGTACATAACCAAGTAAATCCTCACCATCCATACAAGTGGACACAAACTCCTATATGAAATTTCAGCCCTCATTGGTGATGCCATCTCTCTAGGATTTCATAGCTTCTATTAGGGCTTTACCCTGTTGCATCTACTTCACCAGCTTCTTTCTTTCGGTTAAATCAGGATCAAAACTTTGTGGGGATTGAGCAAGTGGCAGTGCTCCAACATCAGTGAGGGAATAAATGAGCTCGACCATAGTGAAAACAAGTTGTTTAAGTTCATGCTTCTCCCTTCCATCCTTTTGTGACTGGTTCAACATATGATCAGCCGAGAACTTGAAGATATGATCTTTTGAGTCCCTAATCGAAACCCCTAGTTCCATTTTCGTAAACTCGAAGTCTTCTACTTCAGGTTCATGAGCTCCTTCTTTAGGCTTGAAGGTTTCTATTTCTGATGTTACCTTTCTAGTAGAGGGATCAGTAGAAAGTCTTGCATCACTTTGCATCCTTTTGGCTTTAGGAGTCTGAACAACATACTTGGTGATGATTTCATTCACAAGTAGTGAAACTGGTTTGTAACTCTTCCTCTTATTTACTGAATCTATTAGCTAGGAAGGAATTGGATTAGAAACCATCTAGTTGTTAGGTGTTTTGGTAGGTGTGTTCTCAACTTGAAGATTCTCTGAATCATTGGTAGGTACCTCCTAACCTTTGTTTTGTTGCTCTGGTGAAAAAGAGACTTCTTCATCATTGATTTCAGTATCAATGTAATCAAATATAGGAGATGCCATCTTAGAGAGACTTTCTAATCTTGTTTTGGCTATTGTTCTGATTGCTAGAGGATGTCCACTAAAAATTTCCCTTTTCTTAGGAGATGAGATCTTACCTGCATTAGGAACCGAAGGAGACATATTAGGCAAGTCATGGTTCATATTTATTGAAATAGTATTTGCATTTCTCTTTTTAGGAGGGGGGTTCTTTTCTCTTTTATACTTTTTCTTTGTCAGCCAAGCTTCTGTAATTCTAAAAATAGTTTTAGGCCTTATTTTTCTATCATCATCTTCTTTTCATGCCCAATCAATAGCCACGAGATTCTTTGTTCCTGAAATATCAACCTTTGAGACTTTGATTTCAAAATTATCTTCCTCTACCCCACTTGTATCAAATTTTAATTGTAGAAACTCAATTTGTGGAACTATAAGTCTTGAACAACCCCTTTTCATTACTACCTTTTCATCACTGAGGTCTTCCCACAAATCTTCAAGGTGTGAACTAGGAGATGGGTGAATGCTTAGACATAGAGTGTGTCGAGAAAAGCCTTTACTATCAAACCACTTTCTTGGTTGATATAACTACATATGGAAACTCACCAAATTGCTACCTATCATTGAGGCATCCACCATGTTATTGCAAACCAAGGTTCCTAATTTAATTGGAAACATTAGAGCCCATTTCTCTTCTGGCAAACTGTTCTTAATCACTACAAATAATTGGCTACAAACCACGGCTAACATGAAGCAATCAAAGGAAAATCTAGGGAGCTTGATAGGTTCTTCATCAAACCCTCCAATCTGAACATAAGTGAAATGTGGAAATTTAACATAAAAACTCCCATAGGTTTGGACTAGCTTCTGGGCTTTCAATGATATTCTTTGATTTGAGTCTATCACTAATTGTTGACATAGTTTCCCAAGAAAGACATCATGGAATCACCTATAATCTCCCAAAACCCTATCTTTTCTTAGCAAAGGATAGTACTCAAGGATAGTTAAATCTTCATTCCATGGGGTATGTGGAATTTCTCCCAAATCTTGTGTGCATGCAAGACAATAAATCAAATAAGAGGACATGAAGAACTCTTTCTTAATTTCTTGAGCCTAATTTAGTTGATCCCTCAATGAAATGGAAATGATTTCTACCCAATCTAGGTGATGTCTCCATTCCAAAATTATTTCTATGAAGTGAAACATCCACTCTTCAAAGAGGAGAACCTTCTCTAAACCCTTTACTCGATGAAGTAAAACCATCACATCATGAATAGGTGGCTTTATATGGCCTTTGGTGAGAATTTTTGGCAACCAAGATCCTCCCTTGTAATTAGTTTGGGTCCATTTCCAGGCCATATGACTATGATTTTTATCTATGTTTTCCTAGAACTAAGCCAAAGATTGGGTCAGGGTAAAGCTAGTGAAGGACTCTTCTGGGATTTTGAAAGCTGACATCATGATTTCCCTACTCATGGGTAATAGAATTTGACCCTCAACATTCAATATGCATTTGGACTTGACACCATATCTACTGATACACTGTTGAATTAGCTCTGGGCTAATGACTCACGGGGGGAAAGCCATAGCTTCAAGCAATCCACTCGAAAGGATTTCAAGACTATACTCTTTCGTAGCATGATTCGTAAGGTGAAAAGTCATTTCTCCTACCTCAATCCCTAAAAGGTTTGTGTCTATGATGACTCAGGCATGACACTCCATGTTCTTATAATTCTCAAAGAAATGCATGCTAGACTTCATCCTTTTTTTACTGGAAAGACTAGCCAAAGTAACCCCCCTTTCTTCAACAAATATCAATCAAACAGGAATAGGAAAATAAATAAGGCTTTCAATGGCTACCTTCTTTCCGAAGACTCAAGAAAAACTAGTTTCCTCTTCCATAGCCAAGACTCCACGAGATTATGATAGGAAAGAGAGAGCTTATGAGGATATTTATATTTTGAAAGATTATGTCGTGGAGGATCGACTTAATGGGCATTAATGAGGAGCATTAATTTGGAATGATGTGAGTAATAATGACCTAGTAGTGAGACGTCCTTGAAATCCACATTCTTTATAACAATCATTTATCTTTCCATAAGTGATATCTCCCACTTGTTTTAGAGATTTCCTTAATCACAACCCAAAACTTTACTTTAGGCTTGCCCCGTGGCTCCCATGAAATCAAGGTTGTCCACATTGGTAACTTAACCATTACTTCAGCATTGGCTTACATCAACTGTCCCATCAGCTATCACTTCACTTATCAATCTACCCACTAATTGTCCTTGAAACTCTTTGAACTACTTTGAATCAAAGTTCAAAGGGGTTCAAAGTGGTTCACTACAAAAAGGTGACGTAGACCGGGGTCCACCTGCATAAAATAATCGTTAGAAGGAAAAACTTTATTGAACTGCTTCAAACTACTTTGAACTGGAGTTCAAAGAGGTTTGAAGTGGTTCATAGGTAGCATAGGCTTTTAGAAAGACTCAACCATGGAAAGCCAACATTTTAAGGAACAATCTCAGAGGCTTTATCTTGATGATTAGATGGCTCTACAAACTACGAGAACTATTGAGGAAAAGACAACAGGGAGATGACACCGGATCTGACTTTAAATAAAATGAATAAATGAGGGTCGAAGACACTTTAAACATGGCAACTCTAACTAACCCTAACAATTACTAAATAATGTAATCAAATTTAGGTGTCTACATTTTGGTCCTCTTTGAGATGGTGTTACATAGTAGCATCATTTTGAAAGAAAATTAAAACATAGGGTTAGAAAGAAAATGGTTGAATTGAAAAAGTTGCCCCAATCAATCAAGGGAGTGACTACAAGAAAGGATTGATAGGAGATGAGAATGATGATGCCCCCTCAAGAGGATGGATGGTTTTAAAGAGAACATGGGTGTACTCTCAAAATGGATAAGAGGATGGATGCATGATGAGTGAATGATGAGAGGGGAGTTAAGAAGCTTGAGCTGGCACTTCCCAAATAGGATATTTCATGTAGTGAGCACTTATTTTGATTTAGCACTATCTAAGACCTGCCAAGGTTACTAGGAACTCAAGGCCTTGTCAAAGACATTGCATGGGACTGACACAGAAAACAAACAAGGATTGTCCTAGCATCACACACGATTCTTGAAAGGCTCAAGGTGGAAATGATGCTGGGTAACCCACAAAAAAATAATATTTCCCAAGTGTACCATGCAACCACAGGGGATCACATGTTTAAATATGAAAGGGCCATATCCAACTGACTCATAGGAAAAAAAGATCAAGATGTTGCCCCAAGTTCTACCATTCATACCACACCATGATATAAAGGATCATGGAAACCAGGAGATGGTGGGCCAAGGAAGCTCAAGATAAAAGATAAACAAAGATCCAAAAGCACTAGAGAAATAAAATGTATCTCACAAAATATTTTCCCATAGGGAGGATGATGGATGATGACTGATTTGATTGGTCTGATATGAGGAAGGATACATCCTATAAAGACTAATGATGGATTGATAGATTAGGATTCTTATGACAAGAGACAAGTGAGACACTCAAACCTCAAAGGGACTAAGGGATGGTTGCTGAAGAACTTAGCTAGATAGGGACATAGGTCATGATGATGCAAGGACTGATTGACACAAAGGATGGGACCTAAAGACATATATGTGCAAATGGGCCTAGGTGGGGACATGAGTGACACTATGGTACAAGACACATGATAGGATGCACAAGGGATTGGGGATGAAGGCTATGATGCAAAGATGGACATGATGATGCCCCGGTCAATATGGAAACCCAAGATGCACTAATGGTGGGTAGGGTGATGATGGATTAGGAAGGATGCATCCCAATGATGATGATTGGATTGAGATCAAGGCTTGCAACAAGAATAAGGATGTGATTGGATGGGTTGATTGATGTTTTGGTTTGGATAGTTTTAGAGGATATGTATAGGATTTGCATATGATGGTAGATTGCTACTAGCATTATGATATGAATGGATGAGATTGGATTGCATGGGGGGTAGCCTATAGCTAGATACCAATGACAAGGGAAATAACAAGTGATGAAAAGATGGAGGAAATGTTGAGGGATGTAGATGGAGGAACTGCTAAGGGATTTGTATAGAGGAATGCTTGGGGATTAGATGGAGGTATCACATGGGGATGTGGATAGAGGAATTGTTGAGGGATGTATGCTTAGGAAGAATTTGAGGAAAAAGCTTAAAGATTGATGTTGGAGGGACTGCAAAGGGATCTTGATGGGAGGATTGGAGGAAGATAAGGATTTGGATGGAGGAAGATATGGATTTGGAGGATAAAGATGAGAAGATATGAAAGGACAGGGAGATGAAAAGAATATGGATGTGATAAGGTCTCTAAGGAATATGTCACCAAGGAATAAGATGTCCCTTCTTAGGATAGTTCATGTATTCAAAGGCACTAGGGGGGGTATGATAGGATGGAAGATAAGACGATAAGAGGATGAGGAAGGTAGATGGAAGCTTGGGAATAGTAGGTGGATAAGGGGAATGGATGGAAGGAAATATATGGAAGATAAGTTGATAGGAAGGATGGATGGATAGAGGATAGGTGTGCCAAAAGCATGTATACCTAGTGGTCTTTGTTTCTATATCAAGATTTGGAGGATGGATGAGGTGAGAGACAAATGGGATGGAGTAGATGCTGGATAGGATGTGCTGGAAGGAAAATTTCCCCCACTTGTGGAGTGGATCTGGATGGAGGGATTACACATGATACCTATTTGCTAGGTTTTCATCATGGTACTTGTCCAAGGTGCTTGAATTGCCAATTTTTCACCCTTGGATGAATGCTTTTCTCTTTCTTTTCTTATTTTTTTATATTTTCTTGATTTTTCCAATTTTTATGGATTTTCTAATTTTGCTGCCAACTTTCTCTGACTTTCTAATTTTTCACTGACCTTCTGATTTGTCTGGATGTTAGTACAACTTTGTTAGGATGGATAGATTATGCAAAGGCATGGATTGGATGGGGTAGATGGAGACATGGTGGTAGAAAGTGTTTGGATGGAAGGATGGAAATTGATCATGATAGGGAGATAATGTCAAGACCAACATTGGCACATGTTGCGAGGAAAGTAGATGAAGTGCATGGGTTGCGGAAGATAAATGCAAATAGGAAAGAGGATTTGTACTAGGATATTTTGGGACATAGGGACCTAAAATGGATTTAGTAGATGGAGGAGAAGACTGAGTAGCTAGTGGATTAGAAACTTTGGATGCCATTGTGAATATTGCTATTAGATGCATTACATCTTTTGTCTTATCCACATCATCTTTGCTTTAGCTTTGGTGGGCCTTTGTGTCCATGTAGTAGATTTTTCTTTTCCTTTGGTGGGCCTTTGTGGCCATTGGGATGTATTGGATTTCTCTTTTTCTTTGATGGGCCTTTGTGACCATTAGGATGTTGTGGATTGCTTGATTGGTTTTTGCTTTGCTTGATCATGTCATTTAGAGTGGACATAGAAATCCTTATATTTTTGTGGATAGTTTCCTTTATGCACTTTTGAGTTGGCATCCAAATTGCAAGGAGCATTGGAAAGAATATGCGGAGGTGGATGGGATGGATGAGCTTTGAATGGAGAGATGGAAGGAGATTGGCAGATAGAAGATGTCAGGTTGCGCCTTTGTTGATCCTGACTAGGAATGTATGGGATGGGACCTTTATGGTGAATGAAGGATTGAGTAGGATAAGATGGGGGGTGATATTTTGGGATGTAAGGCCCCAAAATGGATTTGGTATGTGGAGGACATGTAGTGGTAGATTTTGGGACATAGGGACCCAAAATGGATTTGGAAGATGAAGGAGTAATGTGATAAGTTATTTTGGGTTGTAATGATGGAGGAGGAGGAATGGCTTTGCAGGCTTTGGAAGGATGATGGGAAGATCTAGTGGTGCTCTTGGAAGGGTGTTTGAATTTGGATTTAGTTTTACCAACATTTCTAGAGGAAGTGCCTTCTTCGGATGTATGCCTAATACCACATGATTTTGGATGTTTCTTGTCCTGTATGGGCTCTATATTTCCTTGTTCATGAGCACCTAGGCCTTTACCTTGATAATTCCATTTCTTGAGCATTTTATCAAAGCAAGGATACTTCTGACTTGGGGAATAAGATAAACTTCCAGTATTAGGTGTCATGGGGGAAGATATGAAACTTATTTCTTCTACTTTAAGTGGGCCACCATTGAAAAACCTAAGTGGACCAAGTGGATAGAGTGATGGTGGTGGGATAGCTATTAGGGGATCATGAAGTGTAAGGGATGGGATGATATGATCTTTACTGGGATTGGGGGATGGTAATGGATCTTGAGATGGAGGAGTGGATGGGAGAAATGGATCATGTAATGGAGGAAGTGGGATGTTAGGATCTTGAGTTGGAGGAGATTGGATTATAAGTTCTTGGATTGGAAGAATTGGGATGATGGGATCTTGGATTGGGGGTGATGGAAGTAATAGAATAGGCAACAAAGGGAGTGAAGGGATTGGATCTCGACTTAGTTCAATGGATGATTCAACATGCCTTTGGACAAGATCTTCACTGGATTGGATGGGTGTGGGTAGAGTGATGGGGGATCTATGGATGGATTCTTCAGATCAGATGGATGAAAGGATGGGAGATTCTTCAATTGTGATGGTAGGAAGAAGGGAAAACTCTTCAAATGGTATGGATGAAAGGGTGGGAGATTCTGCAATTGTGATGGCAGGAAGAGGGGTAAAATCATGAGGCTTATTAGATGTGGCTTGGATAATGCTGGGAGGAGGAGAAGTGGATGGGGACTGGGTGGAATCAATGCATGGGAATGACTCAATGATGTTAGGAGATGGAAGAGGATAAATAAGTGGGGTATATGGAAGAAGGATAGTTGATGGGAGAGGTGGATGGGCCTCATCAATGGTGGATGCATATGAAGGATTGGGATGCCATGACTCTTCAACTTTAGGAGATATATTTTTTGCTAGCTTCCTTGTGAAACTCCTTGGAGACTTTCGTGATGGAGGTTGAGGTGAAGGATTGGAGTGTGTAGAAGATGGATAGCTAGGATAGTCCACACATGCAGGTGGGGTAGTGGAGTGTGAGCTTAGTTGAGGGGATGATTATGCAAGAAAGGAGGTGGAGGATGGCATGACTAGATAGTTCACATAAGTGGGCATGGAGGAAGCTTGTGAACTAGATTGACTAACTAGTGAGGTGGGGGTGGTGGATCGAGGCATGTGCTATGAAGTGGATAGAGGGATGCATATTTCTTGTAGAAGGGGATTTGTGGTAATCTAGGTTAGAATAGAAGATGGTAGATTGAGATAGGATGGAGGAGATGGAGGAGAAAGGTAGGATAGATTTGATGGTGGATTAGCAATACTATGGGGATTATGGTGTTGGATTGGAAGACTAGGATCTTGATTTTGAAAATGGGTTAGAGGATAAGGAGATGGAGGATTTGGATTAGGCTATGGTGGATAAGTGGGTAAAATATAGGAAGAAGGTGTGGATAATGGTTTTGCCTTGTCAAAGGTATGATAAGGAGTACTACTGTATATCTATTGAGAATTGGTGGTGTAGTTTGGAGGGATGATTGAATTCTGAGGGATTTTTTGGGCAAGCTTGCTAAGGTTTACAAAGTATTCATCATGATCAACAAGACTATCATCATCATTGGAAAAGGATAAAGTGGGAGAAAAGGTGGGATGACCAAACTCATCATAAAGGAATTAGGACATGATGATTTGCAGATGAGTTGGATGGGGATGAAGGATGAGGGTGGAAGGAAAGATAAAGCTCAGATTAGGATGGTCAATAAGCTCAGATTGAGATTTGGATCAAGCTCAAGATAGGAGGAAAGACTGACTCCACAGAGGATGTAAAGGGGATGAGGGATGACCAAGATGACTTTGCTAGCCTAGGATATGGGGAGGAAAGGAGGACAATACTGGATGGAAAGGATGCAGGATGATGTGAAGACCATGATTAGGAGACTAGTATGATAGGATTTTGGATGCTTGGGTGACTTCTAGACTGGAGGATTAGACTGACATGGCAAATTATTTGTTTGTAGAAATTTTTGATTGTGTATGTTCAACAAATGTTTTCACTAGTTTTGTAACTTCGAGAACACATGCAAGCAATTTCTACTTATGAGATAGGCTAGTATCACAATCTTTGCCCACAACTTGGTATCCCAAAAGAGGAATATAGATGGTGAGTAATCTTCAGGTGACCCGAGAAACCACTTGGGTCGGTCCTGGCATAAAGATTATGATACTTTCAGGAGTAGATCGGGTGGGCCTCTGGTTAATGGCTTCTAGTAAGATCCTTGGCCTCCCCCCAATCAGTTTGTACATGCGTGACTCACTTAAGAGCCTAGTTGACCATACCAAAATTGTAGGGATATTCACCTACCTCGAGCTACCATCAACACACCTCGCCTGAGCTTGAGGGGATAAGGTGAGAGTTTTCACAACACCTTATTTATATATTGATTAGAGAATTACTGGTTTGAGGTCATTCTCTAAAGAGGAAGTGCTTCTCTCTAGACAAGCCTCGCTAGAAGTGTTGTCAATCAGACTTGATCTTTCTCTTCACCCAAGATCCATGAAGGCAAGGGAAGAGGATATAGATACAAGTGGATTGCTTCCACGTCACTTACTTTAACAAGGTTTATGCAAAAAATGAAAATCTCTAAGGAAGTGTTGAAAAACATACCAAGAAGTATTCATTTCCAAATTGAACCTAGTTTAGGCTAAGTGCTTTCTATTCTAGAACATCAAACACTCATTTTTAACATGCAAGGTTCTTTTGAAAAGTAAAAGACAATGCTTGAAAATGAAAATTGTTTTGCAAAAAATAAGAAAAGTGTTTACTTCCTTTAGCATTCAAGATTGAGTTTTCTTGTTTTTAGAATCTGAAATGAAATTGTTTGATTGCTTTGTTCATTCTGGTTTATGCATTCAAGAATTGATTGTTTAGAGCCCAATTTGATTAGAACAAACAACTAAATGATGGAAAAAAAAACTACTTTGAAATTTATGCCCCATTGCAGAAGGCATAACTTTCTGCTCACAACTCGAAATGATGTGCCGTTTACACCATTGGAAAGATAATCCAATTATCTAGAGGCAAATTTCAATAGTGTTAGACTATTCAAAGCAATCATAGCCTAGAAATGCTCTGAAGACCTCCAAAAATGCAATTTACTAAAACATCTTAAAAAATGCAGATTTTCTATTATTTTTCTTAGGCATTCGAGATTGGATTTTGATTTATTTTAAACACAAAGAGAAATGTGTGAGTTTTATTTTTAAAAAAATTTAACCAACATTTCTGAAAAAACCTGCAATCCTGCAATAGAAAAACTACGTTCCCACGGGACTGTCAGTATACAAAAAATTGACAGAATGTAATAAATGTTGGACAAGTGATGATACCTACAGATGCATTCCCATAGTCAACAACATTCCCATAGAGTCAACAGTCAATCCCACATTGCTGAAATGAAGGCAAAAAATTTTTAAAAAAAAATTAACAGTGCCTTATGACTTACAACAGTCAATAGGCAAACCTGCTAGGTCAAACATCATTCCTGCAGAGTCAATAGTCAATCTCGCATTGCGGGAGTGAAGGTAGAAAAATTTTTAAAAAACAAAATTAACAATGCCTTATGGCTTACAATAGTCAATAGACAAACCCACCAGGTCAAACAACGTTCCCACGTTGCAGAATGCGATCCCACAAAATGGGTATAGAGGACTGACTGGTAAACCAAGACAGAGAGCAAGAAAAAGATAGGATATTAGAAGTTTCTCTATGGGAATGCATTCTCGCAATCTATACAAGCGTTCTTGCAACCAAACACACCTTGTGAAAAAAAATTGCGTTCCCGCAAAAATTTGCAATTTTTATAAATCGTCACTATGTGAAATTTGAGAGCGGGAATGCCTATGCAAATGTGTCTTCTTCAGCCTTGAACCTACAAAATACCTAAAAAAACCCTTGCAGAGCACTCAAACAATAAAAAATCTTAGTATTTGGGTTAGTTTTGCAAAAAAAAATGAGAAAGATGAAGAGAAATGACCCTTGAAGTGGGTCCCACCAGGTGTGCCAAAATGTAATACCTAAAAATGTAGTGTTAAGGAACATATAGAAAGCTAAGCATTCAACAAAACAAACTAGATAAACACCTAAATTAGACTAAAAGAAAGCCAAAAAAAACAAGAATGTAAACCTAAAAACACTCCCAAAAGCCTTCTTGATCTTTAGATGTAGTCCAATGATTTGGATGTGTGCTCAATTCTATTTCTCAAAGCTTCAATTGAGATTTTGGCACTAGTACATTTGAGACCTTTTTCTGACGGCTGAGCATCCGAATTTAGATAGTAAATTGTTGCTTAAGTGACACCACCCGACATCGTAGTTTTGTAGTCAGAAAACTTGACAGTTCTGTTAGGCATCGTAATTACGACAACCTTGTCCATCACTAAAAGAGGGTGCCAACATAGTGAGCCTACCGTCGGACTTATTTATGGCCATCATAATTGGGACACCTACCTATCGCAACAAATAACAAATGACGGTGACTCGTCAGAAGCTTTTGATGGGTATCCATCATTTGTAACATGTTCGCCAACAAAAATGCTTTTATTGCAATGGATATCCATCAAAAATTTAAAATGCATATCCATCATTTTAGTTCATAACAACAACTACAATGTACATGCGATGAACATGCATTGGACATTTATGATAGATATCCATCATTTATGGTTGTATTCTGATAGTGATGTTGTTAATACGAAAGATAGATGTTGGATGTTTGCGATGGAAAATCATCATTGTTTTAAAAGTCATCATAGTTACGATGATAATGAGTTTTTAAAAAAAATATATAAATTTGTTGATCGAGTTGGTATCGATTCAGAATGGTGTTCTTGCAAATCTAGTTCCTGCTTATGATTTGGTTATGGATCATTCGGAGATAACTTTGTAGTAGATTTAGTAGTGGCTCATGGATTATTAAGTCGATTCTAAACACTTGATTTTTAATGGATCCTACCAAATCAAGACTTGTGATAGCGACTACTCCAACACAATTCAGAGATAAATTTGTAGTAGATTCGGTAGCAGCTTGTGGATTATTGAGTCAAGTCTAGAGACTTGGATTTGGAATAGATCCTACTAAATCAAGACTTGTGATAGCGACTTCTCCAACACAAGAAGCTAGTGTGGTGATCAAAGATGCATTCTTCCTAATGTGTTCATGGGATATATGCGGACTTGATTGTATTTGAATCTGATTCGAGTGACTTCTTGACTTCTTTGGCCTGAATTTGATGTGCGGGTTTGTGGTGTAGTCGATATATATTTGTCATACATGGATTGAGATCTTAAATTATTGAGCTTCTCTTTATTTTGAGAATAGTTTAATATTCTCTACTTAACAGGGCCAACCACATGAAGGTGGAAGCTCATCTGACCCCTCCTAGGAGCCTCTTATGACCCTTTACGACATTTTAAGATCTCTAAGATGTATTCTTAGGGATTGTAAATGGTTGTAAAGGGTCATAAGGGGTCTTGGGACACAATAGCTAAGAAACATAAATGTAGGCATCATGGTCACAATTTTTTGGAAACACAACATAATTGAGTGGCATACCTAGATGATGCAACACAACTACTCCTCCAGTTCCATGTCTACACTACGTAAATAAAACCCAAAGATGAAGAATAAATTTAGAGAGTTCAGGAGGAGAGCGATAATGACCCAAATAATATAGGGACCTGTATCACTTTGGTTGTTCTCGCTCTCCTCCGCTCTCTAAATTTATTTTTGATCTATGGATTTTGTTTACCACAGTGTAAACTTGGAACTAGAGGAGTGATATATAGTTGTGTTGCATCATCTGGGTATACCATTCAATTATGTCATGTCTCCAAAAAAATATGATTATGATGCCTACATTTATATTTGTCAGTTATTGTGATATCTACATTTATGTTTCTCATTTGTCATGTTTATGTGCATGTTCTTTATGTGTATCTACTAGAAATTCTTTAAAAAAAAATAGTATCTACAATAGCCCTCTGTTAACCACATTTATGCATATGATCCCAAAAAAGTAGTGCACAAACTACACAAAGAAGGCATCGTAGAAATATGATTTCTTCTTTTGCCATTGAAGCAATCTTGGTGGCACTAGCTACCTCTCGAGCCTTGCACAAGTTGCACTCATTTCCTACATCAAGTATAGATGTAGATGGGGTAGATGTAAATATGGTTTGATTGACCCACCAAAAGTATTGACATCCAGTATTTCCCTAACAATACCAAATGTACATCAGTTCTTCATAAAATGATTAGTTGTCACATTATTTTTAAACATAAACTATAATTATGTATCTAGACCTTTTTCCTATTTGGGAAAACCCAAAATTGACACCCATGATTACTTGTTGTGCATGATATCTTCAACATGCATGGGCCAACACCAAATTGACACATAGGCACATTGACCAAAGTCATCAAGGCTATTTTGACAAATATTGCATTGTCATTACTATGTTCATTAATACTAATTATAATTACAATAAAAAGAAACATACTAAAGTAGACTTGCACATTTTTTGGCTAAGTCGAAGTCTTTGGTTTAAATCACTAGACATTCAAAACAAAATGATTAACCAAAGACAACCATGCCATTGTAAGGAAAGGTAATTTTCTTAATCACGTCACTAATTTTTGCATGTCTAAATACTGGTGTCTTTCAAGTGATTTGATTCTTGTCATGCCCACTACAAATGAGAATAGTCTTAACTAGTGAGGTTGTTTAAGCATATACAGATTAAATACACTATTTTAGAATGAAATTTCTCTTAACAAAAGATTAAAGATATATGAGTAGGACATATAAAACAAGGTGAATAGTAGTACATATAAAAAAAATATTAGAACATGCCAAACATCTGGCATAATTGTACATTTCATTCATGTCATTGATATTCTTCTTCATCCATCTCAACATCAAGATCATCATCATCAACAACATCATCACCACCACTAGTGTCATCATCGCCATCATCATCATCACCATTAGCATCATCATCATCATCATCATCATCATCATCATCATCATCATCATCATCATCATCACCATCATCATCATCATCATCATCATCATCATCATCATCAGTAGTAGCATCATCCTCATCAATAGCAGCATCATCGTCATTAGTAGAAGCATCATCGTCATCTTCTTCTTCATATTCTTCTTTGATTAGCTCTCGATCATGATTTGGTTCTAAATCATCTTCCACTTCTTCATCTTCCTTAGTATCTTCTTCCATCACATTATACTTTATTGGTCTTTCTCTTAGATCATCTCTAACAACAAATGACTAACTTGGTTTATGTGGAACCTCTGAGTAAAATACCTACTCACATTGGCTTGGAAGAACATAGGGCTCTTCTCCAACTAGCTCAAACAACCTTGTATTAATCATTGGAAATCCATTGTCATGTGCAATAATAGTTCTTTCAGGATCATTTTTATTGAGTATTAGTTTATACCATTTCACAATGAAGAGAACTAATTTGAAGGAATTAAAGTTGCAGTCAAGTATATCAACCAAAATACCATAGTATCAATTTTGTGACTCTCGAGGATGTAAGTCATTTCTAGATGAAATATTAGTCACTTGGAACACTATGCTTATCCCAGAATCACAAGTTCTTTTCATGTCATCCAAATTTTTGATGCCAAATTTATAACCATTGCAAAATATAGCCTTGTGGTGTTTCACCTGCAATAATGTCAAACATGTTTCACCTTTTATAGACTATAATGACATATATAAAAAACCTTAGCATACGTGACATTGCTATGTTGGATAAACCATTCATAACCTTCAAATTCACTAACAACAATATAGCAAAGAGAAGAGTAGATTGGGAGCCTTCATAAAGGGTTGTGTCCACCTTCTCAAGTAGAGGTATATCATGGACATTGTCAATGTCATCCTCATCATCAACAACAGCAGTAGCACCAGAACCACCAGTACCAAATGTGTCAATGATCAATGCATTCATACCATCATCTTCAAATGTGTTTTCTAGCGCATGATCACCATCTTCCATGGGATCATGATCTTCAAATTCAATACTCACACCTCCATGTTCCTCTATATTCACACTGGGGAGATCGACCTATATAAAAATGATGATAATCAAACCTCCTTCCATGGTTCATATGTATATTAATTGTGAAAACAATATAACAAACAACTTACCACTGGATTATAATCAAAGCCCCCTTCCATGTGACCATTCTCCCTACAATGTCTCTTTTCTATTTTGATTTTGATTCTTCTTGTCTTTAAGCCGTTACAACTCTTGTATGGACAATAACATTTGTCATCGACTTCACTTTGAAAGTTAGACAACAATCTAGTGATTGTCTCCCTATTTTGATCGAATTCCATTATATTATTAGACATGATCCTTAATGTGTATATTTGCAAAACAAATTGGAGATGCCTCCTCTCATTAGCTTCATGTCACCTTCTCATAGCTTCTCATTTTCTGATAGATTTTTCCAAAAGCTTTGTCGGAAACCAAGTAAGGGGTATTCTTGAGTCCAAACACATTGAGCTGCTACAACTAAATTATAAATCATGAATTCACTATAAAATTAAAACTGAATAGGGAGATAAGTAAGACATTTAGATTTGGGTTTAATAAGGTTTAATAAGTTTATTTAGATCATATCCCAAGGTCTTAGGATTCAAAAATCTTAAGAAATGCTTAATTTGCAATGTTGTTAATTCAAATTTTTGAATAACAATGGTCACTTATAAAAGGAGGGAAAAGGAGTTTTTATGTTTAATTAGTCTTAATATAATTTTCCAACCACCAAAGTTGGTTGAACAGACTTAGAGGAAGTTATAAATTAGAGGATCAAACCATTATACGATAGTCAATTCATTAGATGCCATTAAACAATAGCATTAGATGCATAGGACAACATTAGATACCATTAAACAACAGTCAATTTAGACATTGTAGATAATTCAGACAATTACTTTTGATGCAATATTTGTGTGAAGAACAAGAACAAAATGGTGAATGAGTTTATTTGACAAAGATAAACATGACACATTTTGTTGGGCTGATTGGGTTGGCCTGGTACCATTTACATAGCCTGGCTAGATATTAAACAGTGTGCTCATTAACAATGCCAGTATAAAACAGTGAGCTCATGAACAATGTATGATGCCCTAGCTTGTAGCCCGTGAGCCATCAAGATATTTCCTCATGAAGTAATCATAAACTGGGAGTACCACATAGTGAATATCAATAGCAAAAAAAATAAAGACAGATCAAACACTTCACACAATGCCTTGAAAGTAATATAAATGATGCCCTAGCTCTCAAAGCTCGCGGGTCATTAAGCATTCTAAATGAAAAGATGTAAACAATTCCAGTATTAACAATGCTAAGATGTAAACAATGCCACTATAATTGATATCATGAGAAGACAAAGATTGAATGCCTACCTTCCAAATGAAAAGATGTAAACAATGCTAGTATTAAATAGTGTGCTAATGAACAATGTATAATGCCCTAGCTTGCAGCCTGCGAGCCATCAAGACATTTCCTCATGAAATGATCATAAACAGGGAGTACCACATAGTGAATATCAATAGTAAAACAAAAAGAGAGAGATCAAACACTTCACACAATGCCTTGAAGGTAATAGCAATGATGCCCTAGCTCTCAAAGTTTGCAGGTCATCAGGTATTCAAAATGGAAAGATGTAAACAATGCCAGTATTAAACAGTGAGCTCATAAACAATGTATGATGCCCTAGCTTGTAGCCCACAAGCCATCAAGATATTTCCAGGGAGTACCACATAGTGAATATCAAAAGAAAAACAAATAAAGAGAGATCAAACACTTCACACAGTGCCTTGAAAGTAATAGAAATGATGCCCTAGTTCTCAAAGATTGCACGTCATCGAGCATTCCTAATGAAAAGATGTAAACAATGCTAGTATTAAACAGTGAGCTCATAACAATGTCTGATGCCCTAGCTTATATACCACGAGCGCTCAAGACATTTCTTCATGAAATGATCATAAACAAGGAGTACCACGTAGTGAATATAAATAGCAAAACAAATAAAGAGAGATCAAACACTTCACACAATGCCTTGAAGGTAATAGAAATGATGCCCTAGCTCTCAAAGCTCACGGGTCATTGAGCATTCCAAATGAAAAGATTTAAACAATGCTAGTATTAAATAGTGAGCTATGGAATAGTGTATGATGCCCTAGCTTGCAGCCCGTGAGCCATCAAGATATTTCCTCATGAAATGATCATAAATAGGAAGTACCACATAGTGAATATCAATAGCAAAACAAATAGAGAGAGATCAAACACTTCACACAATGCCTTGAAGGTAATAGCAATGATGCCCTAGCACTCAAAGCTTGCGGGTCATCAAGCATTCCGTATGAAAAGATGTAAATAATGTCAGTATTAAATAGTGAGCTCATAAACAATATATGATGCCCTAGCTTGAGCTCGCAAGCCATCAAGACATTTCCTCATGAAATGATCATAAATAGGGAGTACCGCATAGTGAATATGAACAACAAAACAAATAGAGAGAGATCAAACACTTAACACAATGCCTTGAATGTAATAGCAACAATGCCCTAGCTCGCAAAGCTCGTGGGTCATCTAGCATTCCAAATGAAAAGATGTAAACAATGCCAGTATTAAACAGTGAGCTCATGAACAATGTATGATGAACTAGCTTGTAGCCCACAAGCCATCAAGACATTTCCTCATAAAATGATTATAAACAGGGAGTACCACATTTTTAATATCAACAACAAAATAAATAAAGAGAGATCAACCACTTCACACAATGCATTGAAGGTAATAGAAATAATGCCCTAGCACTCAAAGCTCATGGGTCATCGAGCATTCCAAACGACAAGATGTAAACAATGCTAGTATTAAATAGTGAGCTCATGAACAATGCATGATGCCCTAGCTTGTAGCCCATGATCCATCAAGATATTTCCTCATGAAATGATCATAAGCAGGGAGTACCACATAGTGAATATCAACAACAAAATAAATAGAGAGAGAGAGAGATCAAACACTTCACACAATGCCTTGAAGGTAATAGCAACGATGCCCTAGTTCTCAAAGCTCACAGGTCATCAAGCATTCCAAATGAAAAGATGTAAACAATGTTAGTATTAAATAGTGAGCTCATAAACAATGTATGATGCCCTAGCTTGCATCCCACAAGCCATCAAGACATTTCCTCATGCAATGATCGTAAACAGGGAGTACAACCTAGTGAATATCAGTAGAAAAACAAGTAAAGAGAGATCAAACACTTCACACAATACCTTGAAGGTAATAGAAATGATGTCCTAACTCTCAAAGGTCACGGGTCATCAAGCATCCCAAATGAAAAAATGTAAACAGTGCCAGTATTAAAAAGTGAGCTCATGAACAATTTATGATGCCCTAGCTTGTAGCCCGCGAGCCATCAAGATATTTCCTCATAAAATGATCATAAATGGGGAGTACCTCATAGTGAATATCAACAAGAAAATAAATAAAGAGAGAACAAACACTTCACACAATGCCTTTAAGGTAATAGAAAGGATGCCCTAGCTCTCAAAGCTCGCAGGTCATCAAGCCTTCCAAATGAAAAGATGTAAACAATGCCAGTATTAAACAGTTAGCTCATGAACAATGTATGATGCCCTAGCTTGCAGCCCACGAGCCATCAAGACATTTCCTCATGAAATGATCATAAATAGGGTGTACCACATAGTGAATATCAACAACAAAAAAAAATAAAGAGAGATCAAACACTTCACACAATAACTTGAAGGTAATAGAAATGTTGCCCTAGCTTTCAAAGCTCGTGGGTCATCGAGCATTCCAAATGAAAAGATGTAAACAATGCCAGTATTAAACAGTGAGCTATGGAACACTGTATGATACCCTAGCTTGCATCCCATGAGCCATCAAGATATTTCCTCATGAAATGATCATAAACAGGGAGTACCACGTAGTGAATATCAACAACAAAACAAATAGAGAGAGATCAAACACTTCAGACAATGCCTTGAAGGTAATAGCAAGGATGCCCTAGCACTAAAATCTTTTGGGTCATCAATCATTCCAAATGAAAAGATGTAAACAATTTCATTATTAAATAGTGAGCTCATAAACAATATATGATGCCCTAGCTTGTAGCTCGTGAGTCATCAAGACATTTCCTCATGAAAAGATCATAAACAGGGAGTACCACATAGTGAATATCAATAGCAAAACAAATAAAGAGAGATCAAACACTTAACACAATACCTTAAATGTAATAGCAATGATACCCTAGCTCTCAAAGCTCACAGGTTATCTAGCATTCAAAATAAAAAGTTGTAAACAATGCTAGTATTAAACAGTGAGCTCATGAACAATATATGATTCCCTAGCTTGGAACCTGCGAGCCATCAAGACATTTCCTCATGAAATAATTATAAACGGGGAGTACCACATAGTGAATATCAACAAGAAAATAAATAAAGAGAGATGAAACACTTCACACAATGCCTTGAAGGTAATAGAAATGATGCCCTAGCTCTCAAAGCTCGCAGGTCATCGAGCATTCCAAATGAAAAGATGTAAACAATGCAAGTATTAAACAATGAGCTCATGAACAATGCATGTTGCCCTAGTTTGAAAACCATGACCCATCAAGATATTTCCTCATCAAATGATCATAAATAGGGAGTACCACATAGTGAATATCAACAGCAAAAGAAATAGAGAGAGATCAAACACTTCACACAATACCTTGAAGGTAATAGAAACGATGCGCTAACTCTCAAAGCTCGTGGTTCATCAAGCATTCCAAATGAAAAGATGTAAACAATGACAGTATTAAACACTGAGCTCATAAACAATGTATGATGCCCTAGCTTGCAACCCATGAGCCATCAAGACATTTCCTCATGAAATGATCGTAAACAGGGAGTACCACCTAGTGAATATCAACAACAAAACAAATAAAGAGAGATCAAACACTTCACACAATGCCTTGAAGGTAATTGAAATGATGCCCTAGCTCTCAAAGCTCGTGGGTCATCAAACATTCCAAATGAAAAGCTATAAACAATGCCAGTATTAAATAGTGAGATCATGAACAATGTATGATACCCTAGCTTGCAACCCGCGAACTATCAAGATATTTCCTCATGAAATGATCATAAGCAGGGAGTACCACATAGTGAATATCAACAGTAGAATAAATAGAGAGAGATCAAACACTTCACACAATGCCTTGAAGGTAATAGCAATGATGCCCTAGTTCTCAAAGCTCACGGGTCATTAAGCATTCCAAATGAAAAGATGTAAACAATGCCAGTATTAAACAGTGAGCTCATAAACAATGTATGATGCCCTAGCCTACAGCCTATGAGCCATCAACATATTTCCTCATGAAATGATCATAAACAGGGAGTACCAGCTAGTGGATATCAATAGCAGAAAAAATAAAGAGAGATCAAACACTTCACATAATGCCCTGAAGGTAGTAGAAATGATGTCGTAGCTCTCAAAGCTCATGGGTCATCAAGCATTTCAAATGAAAATATGTAAACAATGACAGTATTAAACAATGAGCTCATGAACAATGTATGATGCCCTAGCTTGCAGCTTGTGAGCCATCAAGATATTTCCTCAAAATGATCATAAATGGGGAGTACCACATAGTGAATATCAACATGAAAACAAATAAAGAGAGATCAAACACTTCACACAATGCCTTGATGGTAATAGAAATGATGCCCTAGCTCTCAAAGCTCCCAGGTCATCAAGCATTTCCAAATGAAAAGATGTGAACAATGCCAGTAGTAAACAATGAGCTCATGAACAATGTATGATGCCCTATGTTGTAGCCTACGAGCCATCAAGACATTTCCTCATGAAATGATCATAAGCAGGGAGTACCACATAGTGAATATCGATAGCAAAACAAATAAAGAGAGATCAAACACTTCAGACAATATATGTTGTTTTATAAGATTTGATTGAGAATAAATATGTTATTTTATTAAGATTTTATTAAGACAAAGTATTGTGGGTTAGTTTTATGTTTTTTTATAAGATATTTATTAAGACTAAATATATTATGTAAACTCAATATAACAAACAGAGTACTGACCAATCAAATAGGGACATGAGTTGCTCAAATATTGAGCTCATAAACAATGCATGATGCCCTAGCTTGCAGCCCGTGAGCCATCAAGAAATTTTCTCATGAAATGATCATAAACAAGGAGTACCACATAGTGAATATCAATAGAAAAACAAATAAAGAGAGATCAAACACTTCACACAATGCCTTGAAGGTAATAGCAATGATGTCCTCGCTCTCAAAGCCTGCAGGTCATCGAGCATTCCAAATGCTAAGATGTAAACAATGTCATCCAGACATGTGTACTGTGAGCTTTCCTGCAACAAATGGACTTGTGATGATTTTCATAATAGTACATGTGTTCAAGGAAAGCTCAAAGTACTTCTTAGGAAAATATGAATGTTCATCACCTGTGCATATTAGAGTTGATCAGAGAAGGTATATGCACAACAAAAAAATTAAAGAGAGATCAAACACTTCACACAATTTCTTGAAGGTAATAGAAACAATCAAACACTTCAAAATAGGGACATCAACCATACACTTCTAAAATGAACTATGCTACAGAACATGGGTGTGTATTAATGTGATTCAAAAGCTATTATGGAAGATTATTTTATTATTGAGATAAGGATATCTTAATTCTACAAGAATAAATGTTTTGAGAAATATTTGAATTTAATTTTGACAATAACATTAGGAGTGGATATATTTCAAGCTTCAACTAGACTTCATACCATGCACTATTCGTAGATTATGTTAAATGCGTTATTTACGCTTGTATTGGTGGGAAAACTCTTGAAAACACACAAAAGAGATTTCATTAAACCACATTGTTTACATGACACATGTACTTTACCTCCAGCCTAAATCAACGTTGCATACAAATTTGTGAATAGTGCGTGGTACGGTGCTTCGATCAAGCTTGAAAATGATAAGCATTATGAAGTTGAGGTATGGTGTGGTAAGCACAAGTATAGTTTCTCGTAAGCTACTATTGACCTTTTTTTTTTTTTTTTCAATAGTTGTAGAATAGAGCTTCTCCTATACTTACACGTATGTATACATTTTGGGCTTGGTTTTAATGTCATGCAAATTTGAGTGAAATGGTAATAATATTTTAGAGCAACAAGTATGACATTTTAAACAAGTATGCATATACATTATATAACAAGAGTGATATATTTTAATAGAAACACTTAATGAGAAGGATGTCTATATAAAAGGAGGAGTGATATATTTTAATGGAAGTGGACAGAAATTGCAGTGAAACTCTGTAATTTATTATTGTAAGTGGACATATAAAGTGTAGTGTAAGTAGCAGAATGATTTTAAGTGGACATAGAAATTGCAGTGAAACTCTATAATTTATTATGGATCAGTGTTCTATATCCATAGTCAATGTCTATTTAAACTTTAGGATACTTTTATATTTTTTATTAAACGATGATAGATACATATGGGTTTCTTCCTTTTGCAACAGTTTATATTTTGATACTTATATCTTGAATTGTCAAATGACCAATGAGTGATAATTTCATAAGTGTATCATAATTAAAGGCATGTGAATTCATATTGTACTTAATCTGAATGCCACTGTGTAATGTTTTTACTTACGATATTAATCTTAATATATCCCTACGAAGATATCCCTATTTTATTATTAATGTCCCTATTTACATCTTTTCATCACATGACCCAAAAACATCAAGAATGGTCCTATATGGTCACTAATAGCTAACTTTTAGAACAATATGAATGAATGTAAACATACATGAGTGGATGAACATAAATAATGAAGGTACTAGACATTGCCTGAAGTAATGAACTGTTGACCCGGGGTTCAATCCAGTATGCTCTTGTATGATCCAAAACCTGCAAGGAAGGAAAAGATGGGGTTAGATCCAAATGATGTAAGCAATCCCTAGCACCATATTACTAATCCTCATCTATAATTATGCATGTGCATAGTCAAGCCATATAGAGACTCAACAACATGGTAGCATTGATCTAATAACATAATATACATTACAAATGCCAAGCTCACCATCTCAATGAAATAAATAGTGTATAAAACAATATATGGTGCACAACAGCAACAAGCATGCAATGATAGCAATAACATTGCATGATGCTCAAGCTCAAATTCAAAATAGTAAGTGTACTAATGTATGTTTGCATGATGCCAGATATTAAACAGTGAGCTCATGAACAATGTATGATGCCCTAGCTTGCAACCCATGAGCCATCAAGACATTTCCTCATGAAATGATCATAAACGGGGAGTACCACCTAGTGAATATCAACATCAAAACAAATAAAGAGAGATCAATCACTTCACACAATGCCTTGAAGGTAATAGAAATGATGCCCTAGCTCTCAAAGCTCGTAGGTCATCAAGCATTCCAAATGAAAAGATGTAAACAATGCCAGTATTAAACAGTGAGCTCATGAACAATGTATGATGCCCTAGCTTGCAACCCGCGAGCCATCAAAACATTTCCTCGTGAAATGATCCTAAGCAGGGAGTACCACATAGTGAATATCAATACCAAAACAAATAAAGAGAGATCAAACACTTCACACAATGCCTTGAAGGTAATAGAAGCAATTCCCTAGCTCTTAAAGCTCATGTGTCATTAGGCATTCCAAATGATAAGATGTAAACAATGCAAGTATTAAATAGTGAACTCATAAACAATGTATGATGCTCTAGCTTGTAGCTTGCAAGCCGTCAAGACATTTCCTCATGAAATGATCACAAATAGGGAGTAACAAATATTGAATATCAATAGAAAAATAAATAAAGAGAGATCAAACTCTTCACACAATGCCTTGAAGGTAATAGAAACAATGCCCTAGCTCTCAAAGCTCGCGGGTCATCGAGCATTCCAAATGCTAATTAAGATGTAAACAATGCCACTATTAACAATGCTATCAAATAAAAAATGCTACTAAAATTGAGTTAATGAGAAGACAAAGCTTGAATGCCTACCTCAAGTGCCAGTGCTTTCTTCCCAAACAGTGCTGGCCTCATCGCTCGTGCACGCCAAACTCGAATGCCCTCTTCGCACCATGCAAAAATGCAGTGTTGTCTTCACAGTAGCTCTTCAAATTCACAAATTACAAATGACACTTCCTTTTTCTTTTTCTTTTTCTTTTTTGTTTATAACTAAATGGGTGTCACAATTATGACAATAGCATTGCTATTACGGCACCGTCGGGGGCACTTGCAAAAAAAACAAAAAACATACACAAATTGTAGTGGCGTTGCAAATTCACGTCAGAAATTGGCATTGAAATTCAACCCCAAATGTTGTAGTGTGGCATAATAAGGATGCTTTGGATGATTTTATCTCTTAAATGGGCATAATAAATTTTCTCAAATGGTGGATGAAAATGAAGGAGGAAGAAGCTTGATTTAAAGGAAAATGGGAGGTGAATGAACGGTCAAGATGCAAACTTGAGGAAGGGTGGAGATGCATCCAAGAGAGAGCACATGGATTGTGCTTTCTCAAATGCATAGCATTGTGACAAGTGTCATAGTGGGGGAGGATGAGAGGAGAGGCCAAATCCTTGAGAGATGTGACCACTTTGGGAGGTGTGAGAGGGGACAAGTGTGTAAGAGATGTGTAATAGGCTTTATGATTTGACATTGGAGGATGTGGTGATGTGACATGAGGGTTGACTTGTGTTGGCTTAACATTTCTTAATCCTTGGATTATGATTTTGCAAATGTTTAAAGGGTGATTAGAGGGTAAGTGGAGGATAAGGAAGATGTTATGGGAGGAGAGAGAATGAGTGAAGGGTTAGGTTAGCTAAGCATGGATTATTAGCTAAATGAAGGAGGATTATGATTTTAGAATTAAATATTTTATTTAATTTCAAGTGGGAGGAAAAAGGGGTTTATGAATTAATTTAAATAAATAAATGTATCCATTTAGATTAATAGAAGAATGAGGATTTAATTAATTATCAAACTATAAGTTTGTCATTTAGATAATTAATTGGACTATAGTTAATTAATTAAATTAATTAACTAGGGGATGACATAAATTAATCAAATAATAATATTTAATTAATAAGACTTCTTAGGAGAAAACTAAATAGGATTACTAAACAATGTAATCAAATTTAGGTGACTACAACAAGATAATATGATATGCAAAGGGAGAATATAGGATCTATCCTTAATCCAAATACCCAAAAGGAGAGATCCAAATGGATTAGTTACAAAGCAGTGATCAATGCACAATTTAATCAAACAATAGGAAATATGAAGAAAGGAGGAAATCCTATAATATAATAGGGTATGTGCAAGATCATGAGGGGCCAAATTATGCCCTTAAGTGGCATTGAAAAATTAGGAAATCAGGGTTAGTCAACTTGACATGAAAATTTCAACTAGCTATGAACCTAATATCAAAAAGTTGTAAGAATAGAATCTATAGAAAATTGAATTTAGTTTCTAAACTACTAGGATTTTTTGAGAAAAAGTTAGTATGATTAGTGAAAAGTATAGATTTCAATGCAGTAGTACAAAAATTTTAGGAAAAAAATAAGAAGTAGGTGTATGTCTGACCACCTTAATCATAATCAAATGATAATATTTTATTATAAGATTTTATATATAAGTAGTAGACTCATGCTCGGATGTGACGCATATTTTTTTTGTAATTTTATTTCAAAAAAATAATTAATTATGAATTTTTTGCTACAACATTTTCAGAATAAAAAACTCCCGTGTCTGACCACCTTAACTCATTCAAAACTTTACAAAATTCAATTTTAATTTTTTTTCCTTATAGTAGGTGAAGCATAGAATGTGACACATTTTTTGGATTTCAAAAATGTTATACCGTTTGAAAGTTATAGTCATTTTTCAATCACTATATAAATCAGCACTTTAGAGGTAGCTCAATTAGAAAATAACTAATAATTACTTACCGAATTCAAAATTTGATAGAAATTATATCGTTAGAAAGCTGATAATCTCCTTAAGATACCCTTTTCATTTTATCAAATTCGGGTGAAAAAAAGGTTGTCAGCTACATTGTCAAAGTTTTGAACTGACATCACCACTTTTTGGCCCTTCATGATCTTGAACATACCCAATATATAAAGTATGTACTTGAAATATTAAAGGAATAGAAGGAAATTACTAACCTCAAAATAGGTAGAATTTGGAAAATGTGGATTTCTGATGTCTGTGCATAGTTTCATGAAATTCTCTAACCTACTCCAGACTAGAAATTTTGAGATAGATAAAACCTAGAAAACTTTTGTCCTTCTGAGGTTAGGTTGTCCTTGACCCTTATAGCGGGGAAATGTCCTACCCTAGGGCAGGATCCTACCACTCATCGAAGATTGTCTCTAATGAAAATTTTGTTCACGAATCTCAGAAGTTTTCCAAAAAGGGTATCCATATATGCACTTCAATTCACTGTCATGTACCTGTACCTGCAAGAAAAATGGTTTTTGTTGTTTGGATGGGGGGTTTTCCTTTGTCAATCCCCAATTTAGGAATTAACCTTGAAATTGAATTGAAATTGTAATATGCATAAACAAAGTAAATGGAACTATTCACCTCATTTATGTTGAAGTCCTTGTGGAGGATTTGAATCGACAAGTAGAGATGCTCCAAATGAATGTAGAAATATGTAGGATGTCTCAAATCAATGGCATTAGATCTTCAACACCAATCTTAAATATATCTTTTCATAAGAAGAGGCTTGGATGAATGTGGATGGAGAAATCTTCAACAAGAGGGCTCCATAGAGATTGAATTCTTCAATGGCTAACAATGGATCTCCTAGATGAACACTTGAATGCTTGAATGCTTGGCTTGAAGATGAATAAATGCTTTCTTTCTTTCCTTCTCCTTCTTTCTTTCTTGATTGCACTTGAGAACTTGATCATGAAAACTGGATGCAATTGCTTGATTGTGGATGTGAAAATGAGAGAGGAAGTCTTCCTTTTATAGTGATCTACGGAAAAAACTTATAGAGAAGGCTAAAATTAGAGAATTAAATTCCAATTAATATTAACCCCTAGAAATGGACCTAGATGAAATGAAATTTAAGGGTTTACCTTTCAGAAATCCGAAACAGCCAACCCGAAAGCAATAAAATAAAACTTTTTGAAACTCGACATCCTGAAACTTCTAGAATTTGAAAATTGGACCTAGGGTTAGGGATGAGGTAGTATCTACCATAGGAAAGGGATGAGGTCTTCCTTGACCTAGGTTAGGGACTAGATCATCCTTGACCCTTCAGGTCATCCTTGACCTAGAAGGTCAAAATCTTTAGATTCTCAGGGAATGTTGCTAGAAAATAGGTTAGAAATAGGGAGAGAGAAGCAGAATAGAAGGAAAAAGCCAGATACATGCAAAGACCCAATCAAGGTGCTTGACATGACCCTAGACCACTTACTCAGAGGGATAAACTCTCTTAACATAGAATTGCTTCCATTTTAAGATGGTACATTAAGCCCCCACTTTAGCAAGAGTATGGACTTGATGCAAACTCTTGGTAAAGGAGATCATAATTAAAAATATAATCTTATCATAATGGAAGGGACAAAGGAAACCTCAAGCCCCTAGGGACTCCAGTCTTCATCAACTCCAAGATCACAATAAGAGAGACATCGAGCGAGAGAGAGAGAGAGAGAGAGAGAGAGAGAGAGAGAGAGATTATCTCACCCAAAGAGAACTTATGTCCCATTGTGAACCCCACAAGGAAACAATACAACTAGAAAGATGAAATTGAACCACCTAGTGAATGTGGCTACTCACTAGTCAACCTATAAAGGATTCACCCTTAGGAATATTCTATTCCATAAGAGTAAAACCAAAAGAAAAAGAGATTTGGTCTTAAGGACACCTCCGACCTTAAGGGATCAAAAATTTGAAACTAGATGGATCAAGAGATCCTAAAATATAAATCCATGCTTTAAGGATTAGTCACTAATCCAAAAAGGGAGAAAAGGTGTCTTGAAAAATAATATATGTGTATCGAAGAGTGCATGTGTGTAATAGGTGAGTAGAGTGTATGCCCCCATGTTAAAGTCATTGCTAACATTTTAACAGGAGCAATGGCTTTAACGGAAACATAAAAAACTCCAATGATTATGTTTCCACTACAAGATGCCCCCAGACGAAGACAAATCAAGAGAAATACCACATAAACATACAAAGAACACATAAGGGATCTACTTGTTGTGGGGTCAGTATGATCATAAGATAATATATATATGATA
Organism: Chamaecyparis obtusa; assembly: GCA_027943335.1. Classification (NCBI taxonomy): domain Eukaryota; kingdom Viridiplantae; phylum Streptophyta; class Pinopsida; order Cupressales; family Cupressaceae; genus Chamaecyparis; species Chamaecyparis obtusa. Next base: position 324,354 of record BSBK01001012.1, read on the forward strand.
TTATTACAAATGAATTGACATCATTCCCCAAAGAAAGTAGAACTACAATAAAAAAGGAGGAAAGATCACATAAGAGCTACATAGAAGAATCTTTTCAGACCATGACTTGGAGACCAAAAATAATCAGTGCTACCAAGTCGCAGATCCAAGCAGATTACACAAGGAAACATTTACAAACAATAGCATAAGTACAACATAACATGAAACAACATATAGAAGAATAGAGATACATATAGAGGAATTGTATGTACAACATGTTCAATTCCTTTATCACCTTGCACCAACTGAGTAACAAGCATCGTATAAAAGAATATAACAACATTTAGCAAACACATCATGGGAGAAGAGCAATACAATAGGAAAACACACAACAAAGCTACCATAAAGTACAAGCTGATAAAGTGTGCCGCCTACTCTCCCCATCTTGTTCTATATCATTTAGGGAAGGTGGATAACTCGCAAAAGGGACTATATCCAAAATAGTAGGAATAATAGCTAGTTCCAAATAAGGATCCTCTTGAGAATCACAATGTTTGATACTAGGTCTAATAATGAATGAATACTACAAGCCTTTAGATTTTGAGGCCAAATCCACTAGAGGATGAAGGAATTCCCATCATGTCAAGTTTGCTTCTTACTTTGAGACATGGTGCTTTCAATGAGGAGTGTTTTTTGATTTCTTTTATTTCTTTCCTTTTAGATTTCTTTTTTTGTGCTCATAGATTTGGAGAATGCATAGATTGTGAAGTTTGATATTTAAATATAGGTAAGGGTTTTGGTGTTAAACTCAATATGGATTTATACTAGAAGAGTTTATGAGACTTCGATAGATAATTATATATTCTTAAGGAGCTTAATATGGATTATTTTTGAATAATTTGGGAGTTTGAAAAGATAACTTGATATCTTAGCTCAAAGATACACCTTTGTGGGGGTCACAAGACATGTTGCTATAGTTGTACCTAATGTAGGATTTATTTCTCCAAAGAAATATCTTCTAAAATTTATTAATTATTTTATCTAATTAGTGAGTTTTGTGATGTAATCTTTAAGGGAGTCCTTTGGCTAGGTGAAATATGAGATTTCAGGGATAGATTTATAAGAAAAATGTAATGTACGGGAGGGGGGGATGTTAGCATAATACTTAAATTAATAGTTGTATCACATTGTACATTATTATCTACATTGGTGTAGTTACAACTATTATACTACTATATTAACTGCATCTCCTACACATAAATCCTCCACACATCATCAATTACTATATCAAACATTGTTTGGGCTCTTCAATGTGGGAGTTTCTTCTTCAATTGTATGTGTGATATTTATGTTTTTTTCTCTTTTCATTTCGATTATTGTTGAAAGTATCTGAAATATTTTCATAACATTCCTATTAATCTTAGTGTACAAGGTTGTTCTACCTTATATTTCTTAGAGATTTCATATTTTTGTAGTTTCTGATTAATTTTAAACATAAATTGTCTAAACATTAAAGTATCATGTAGATGTTTTCATTCTATCCTAGAATCTCATAATATTTTTCCTTTACTTCTCATTTACGATCATTGTTCCACTTGTCATCTTCCCAGGTTGGTGAAAGTATAATAGTTTGTAAGTAGCCTTATCATGTCCCTGTAGATCTCTATAGTTTTCTTGACTATTAGTGCTTCACACTTAGTCATATATCTAGGCAATGATGGTCGTTCATCACTGCAACAGAGTCATTTTGTAAAGGCCGAGTTATATATATTGTATACTTACCAAGCAGTAGTACTGCCGAGTAAAGTCATGGTCACTATGTGTTTGTAATATGCTGAGTATAGCTTTTTCCGAGTTAGCCAGGAATGACATACAAGTTTGGAATGGCACAATGATCGAGGTAAACCATTTTTGGTGATAATGATGTTTTGTATTTTGTCTATTGAGGTAATTACAGAGGTAATTACACATCCATTTTATTATCATTGATCCCTATGTAATACCTAGAGCCAATCAAAAAATTGCATAGCTTAGGCAGCAAAAGGAATAAATTTGAACCATAGATCTTGAAATGGTAAAAAAAATTTGTTATTATATAAGGACAAGATCTAAATCAAGAGAAGTGTGTGAATCAAAGAGATAAGAGATACTGAGATCAAATTAGTATGAGAGAATGATTAGAGAGATATATTCAAAATAGTCAAGTATTTAGATAGAGTTCAGTGACCGAGCTAAGCAGTGAAAGGATAGAATCAAGAAAGATCAGATAGAAGAGATCATAAATATACAGTAAAGAGGAGATCTGTAATCTGCATATAAGTGCAAACTGAAAGATCTGGTACTAAGACATTTTGACCAGTGTATCAGGGTAAATCTCATAACCGAGTAGTCTTAATAGACTTTAAGTAAATCTCTTTACCGAGTGCTTACTTTGTTGTAAGTTTGTAAATCCTTTAACAAGGTAGACTGTATAAATCTTTTTAGCTTTTAACAAAGTAGACCTTTCACAGGGTAGATCATGAGTTGATCACATTTTGTAAGCCTTAATAGGCAAAACTTATTACTGCAGTAGTGAAGATTTGTGGGTGTCATCCCCACCCCAGTTTTACCTTTCAAGGGTTTCTGGGTTACCAAAATCATGGTGTTATGATTGATTTCATGTATGCTGCTTAATATGTTTAGTTACTTACAATGATCAAGTTATGTTTATGTCATGCATAAAGTTTCATCAAATTAAAAGGGTAAAAGTAGATAATATCTAATTCACCCCCCCCCCTCTCAGTATTAATTTCCCATTTATATTTACAACAATTGGTATCGGAGTTGCAAGGTTTCTCTTAAGGAAGTCTAACCACTTGAGGAAAAAGATCTTAGAATGGAAGCTTACAAATTGGGAAAGATCATAGAGAATCAAAATATTGAAGTACAACTGGCATTATAGCAACTGGAAGCAGCCAGAGGAGAGTTGAAGAAATCCTTTAGCAAGAGAAGAGTGATTGAAATTCAACAAAATGAGCCATAGTACAAAGAAGAAGACATATCTGGACTATATGACAATGGTAATTCTGCCGAGAGTGATAAAGCTATAAAAGAACTACTGGAGAAAAATACCATACTAAATGATGATATAAAAACTCTAAGAATAGAATAAGAAATTCAATCTGTTAGGCTTTGTGAATTAGTGGAACAAAAAAAGAAAGCTAAAGATGATAAGGAAATGGTTGAAGAAGACAAAAGACAAATTGGAATCAGGCTAGATAAAAGAACAAGTGACATGCAAAGGTTGACTAACAATCAACTAGACATGGTAAATCAACTACTAATGGTTAATCAGGATTTGTACAGGAAAGATATGGAAATAAATCAACTAAGGTCTAAAAATGATCAGTTGAAACATGATTTGAGAACTGAAAAGGAAATCAATGAAAGGATGAACAAACCCAATGAAGCTGCAAAATATTTTGAAGAACTGTTAAGATCACCTAGAAGATCCGGTGATAGATTTGGACTTGGACTGAATGAACATTCATCTACTAAAGAAGAAGAATCATCAAAGAATGGAGAACAGAAGATTGCTAAACCAAAGAACACCAAGCCCACATGTCATCATTGTGGAAAGCTAGGACATACAGCCAACATATGTAGAAGTAAGCATGGTAAGTCTGATTCTAAACCTAAGTTTAATAGGCACTATTTTAACTACAAGAAGCATGGACATCAAGCACATGAATGTAGATCTAAGGCTAGCAATTCATCCACCTCACCCCAGTTTCAAGGAAGTTGTTTAAATTGTCAGAAATATGGGCACAAAGCATTTGAATGAAGATCTAGACCAAGGTGGTCATCAAATGAACAAACCAAGCTAGTTATAAAGCACAACTATTACAATTAGGATTACAACACTTGGTATAATTGCGATTATTGTGGTAAATATGGACACATCAGAGAAAATTGCATGAAGACTCATTTTAGAGGAAAATCTAAAAGTTGGATGAGTGGAAGCATGGTCTGTTACAAATGTAACAAGGTCGGTCACTTAAAGAAAGACTATAGATCACCTATGCCAAACAATGATGATAATCAGAATGGAGGTATCCATGAGAAACTGAAGAATCAGATGGAAAAGACATGGAAGAAGAAAGAAGAAGAAAAATCAAGTGAAGCTAGAACATCTACGATCACCCAATCCAATGGATCAGGTGATCACACCTCTTCTAATTAAGCTTGGAAGGTATGTTCAGAACCAAGTCTTGTAAAGTCTTATCTTTCATCAGTTCCTAACATAGAAGTGAGAAAAATTCCACATCTACATTAGGACATATTTGAGCAAAATAGAGATTTTCATTTTTTATGTTGAGCATTAGTGTCTTGATCGAGCTATCAATGTATGCTAAGCACCTGCTATGGCCGAAATGCTATGTATACCGAGTTGTATCGCAACGGTTATATTGACTGAGCTTGTGAGTTTTTTGAGATAGTTGTATTCCACCAAAACCTATACGAAGCATTTATGAGGCCCTAATTCTATTTTTTAGATTCTATAAAGTGGAAAATTGTCATTAATTTTATTTCACCAGGCTATTTGTGATTTCAAAGAGTGATTCAGAGTTTGTGAAACCAATTTACGAAAGGTGATTCTAAATTTTCTCAGCCCCCCGTCAGCAAAATTCATCTACAAGGTTATTTACAAAAAGGTACTTTACCAAGTAAATATTTTTTTTGAAAATTATAGTTTAAAATGGCATCATATTCATCTGCACCAGTCAAGAAACAAGGGATGGAAGTTTTCAATGTGCAACTTGTAAGGAATGAAGTTTGCAAGCCGAAGATATTCAAGGCAATATCGGAAAGTGCTATTAAAGGAGATTTAAACATAGCCCTATCTTCCATTCTAGAGAATGTGTTATTGATGAATGATGTTAGGTCTTGCTATATGTGTAAAATTGGAGAAATCGGTGATTACGAGATCAGGGAAGCATATGATAAACTATGTGTCAACGGAGTTGTAAGGCCAGAACATAAGGTTGTTGATGATCGAGGGTTAGTGCATGCCCTAGATTTCTCACAAAATTTTAAAGTGGAATGGATAAAGATCATTTTCAGTCGAGTACATGACATGTATTTATGGCTGGAAGATGAACTAGTGAAGATCACAAAGGAAATGATACGTAAAGTCACTGGTTACCCTATAATTAAAGGAAAAAGAATGATGAAATGTGCAAGCAAGGAAGATATTCAAGCTAAAACCTAGACAGTTTGGAACAAATGCAGAATGACAATTTCCACCATAACTGATCTAGAAATTGACTTTGCTGTTAGAGTCATCTCACACAAGTTTTATCAATCTATTCAATTGGACAGCATCCCCTGTATGGTAGTGGACCAGTCATGGAAGATAATCAAGAAAGGACACATGTATGACCTTGTCAAGCTCTAGCTGACTCAACTTGCCGAGAACTTGAACTCCATCTAGACGACAAAGAATTCTATGTGTAATTTTGGTTCCTTACTGATCTGTGTATTCTTTTATGTCAAGTAGAGTTTTCCTACACATGGAGATGTAACATGGGAGAAGAAGAAACCCATCACTATTCAAATAAATGATTTTATAAATCAAATTAGAGATGATTTTGAGGGAATAATGGATAACTATTTCATTGAGTTTAAGAAGAAGATGAGAAATAGGACTAGAGTCCCTATGTCTTTGATTGTGAAGTACAACAAGGATATATGCTTTGTGGTAGACACAAACTTTACATATGCATAGGCAGTCCTACCTAGGGGTTTCATGGTTAATGCCTTTACCCTATGAACTCAACATAGATGAAGCTATTTCTGCAATCACAACCCTCTTAGCTGAAGAAATTGATAATAAAGCACCTTATTTTGGAACATTTGAAGAAGCCAAATCAAAGATATCTTTGGGATTATTGGCTGCCACCACAGAGAGGAAAAGAAAGAAGATAGTGAAAAATCAAGAAAATTATGTTAAAGAATCTGAGAAGGATGTACCACTAGAGTTGACCCAAGGATTGGGAGAAGATGAACAGAGTGAAACTAGTGGTAGTGAAAAAGAAGAAGAGAAGAAACCAGTAATTGCCAAGTCCCTGCCAAAGAAAAGAGTGTTGAAATGTAAAGTGTCAATGACACCATCACTTAGGCCTAGAACTAGAAGAACTACTATCGAGACTCCTAAGATGACTCCTGCATCTGCTATGCAAAAATTTGCTCAACCGAAGTCAGTGCCAACTAAGGCTATGAAGAAGCTAGGAAGGAAACTTGTTCTAACACAAGATGATGATGAAGAAACTGAAAGTGATGAAGGAGTAAAGGGGAAGGTTACACAACTGGGTACACATCAACTCACTATTGATAAATTATGTCTTAAGATTACTAGCACTGCAGCAGTGGATGAATTAAAAAGATTAAAGTTTGGAAACATGAGCATTGGAGATAAAGAGAAAGTAGAAGATGCTATTCTTGAAATATTATGCATTTTCAAGATGTTGCCAATACAGATTGAAAACATAATTCCTAAGGAATTATGCAACAGGGTTGCACAGAAATAGGAGTATGCTCTGCAAACAGAGAAGGAAATACGAGAGAGTACATTAGCACAAGTTGAGTCCACTCTCACCCCTGCGGATGTGAAATAGATAATTGAGCAATACAGAGGTAAGTTTGATCCCAAATTTTGAGCCTATCTAATTCTTCAACACAAGGTTGAAGATGTTGTACAAGAAAGCATTAAAATTTGGAAGATAGTGTTTGGACTATTGATTGATAAGGATGAAGAAAAGAATGCTACTACTTTGATAGTTGTTGAACTTAAAATGGAGACTAGAACTCCTAAGGAAGAGAAATCATAGGACACATCTAAGGTTCACATTGTAATAACCAACGAGAGCCCCATCAAGACTTCATTTTTGACTGAGGTTGATTTAAAGAATGCTAAAGCAATTGATGTTCCCTTGCCAGGTAGTAACACTATATTGTTACAAGTCAAGGATTATCCAACAATTACTGGCACACAATTTGTTGATGTGAATCCTACTTTTCCTGATGTTTCTAATATTGACAAGTTAGTCGGTACAAGCCTTACCGAGGAACCCATCAAGTCGGTACCACTAACTCAATCTACTGAGGAAGAAGACAACGCAGAAGCCAAAATTCAAAGTCCTCCTATGGAAGAACACAACAAATAAGAAAAAGGAATTAAATAAGATGAACAAGTTGTTAGTTCTCATGCCGAGAAGAAGGGGAAAGAAGAAACAAATATCAAAGGAAAATTTATTGATGAACAAGAGCCAAAAGAGCAAGAGGCAATCAAAGCTCTTGTACAGATGCTGAGTGGAAGCACCCCACTAAGAGTGTAGAAGGAGAAAGATGAGGTAACAATTGATGAAGTTATTGTTATTCCTAAATGGGATACAGATAATCTTTCTTATGAGCAACTATAGATAATAAAGGATTTGTTGACAAGGGAAAGCAGGGAAGTAGAACTCTAAAGAGAGGATCAGCAAAAATAGGTTCTTCATGAAATAAAAGACATATTTAATGAAGTATATGACTTATCATATGTAAATAGTTCCATTCCCATATTGGAACAACTTGTACACATTGTTCAGAAAGTCAATAATGAAGTTAGTTGTGCAAGTGATAAGTTATTTCAATGGTCAGAATGGAGGTTTGAGACCAAAATGCTAGAGAAGATATCTACCAAGATAGCAGTGAAATAGGTTGAGCTGTCCACTTTGGTAAAGGAGACCGAGGGATTAGTTGTGAATGGACAGTCTCTATTGGCCAAAATATGTAATGTTGAATTGTTCACTTATGAGAATCAATGATTTCTTGATACTCTCAAGCAAGAGATTAAAGCTACAAGTCAGTCCCTAAGCTTGGATGCAGACACTAGTGCTACACATTATGTCAAAATCATGCAGACCCAAGGTAAGTTAGCTGAGCTGATGGCTAATGATGGAAAGATTCATTCTTGCCTACTCTCTATACAAACTATTTTGACACCTCATCTGGAGGCTATATAGAGAAAGTTAGAAAAGGATAAAGAATTAATCTAGAGTGATCCACATTTGTCCATAGCTAAGAGCCTCATCAGTTTAAATTCTAATTTAGAAGTGCAGACAGAAGTCTTAAACATTGCTTCAACCGCTTGGATGAATGCACTCTACATGATCACAGTGCTGCATAAACCTTTTCTAGAGAAATTTTGTGACTTACCTACTGATGAAGAAATTCGTCATGTCAAAAACAAGGGGGAATCATCATGACATGAGTATGGACAAGGCCTAGACAAGGATAGGTAACAAATTTTTTGAATGTATATATATCTCAGGGGGAGTATTAGGCTAGTACAAACATATTTTTGTAATTGTAAGTACAAATGTCATGACAAAGTGTTTTTTCCACTAATGTCAAAGTGGGAGATTGTAGATCTCTATAGTTTTGTTGACTATTAGTGCTTCACACTTAGTTATATATCTAGGCAATGATGGTCGATCATCACTATGACTGAGTCATTTTGTAAAGGACGAGTTATATATATTGTATACATACTGAGCAGTAGTATTGCCGAGTAAAGTCATGGTCACTATGTGTTTGTAATATGTCGAGTTAGCCAAGAATGACATACAAGTTTGGAATGGCACAATGATCGAGGTAAACCATTTTTGGTGATAATGATGTTTTGTATTTTGTCTATTGAGGTAATTATGGAGGTAATTACGCATCCATTTTATTATCATTGATCCCTATGTAATACCTAGAGCCAATCAGAAAATTGCATAGCTTAGGTGGCAATAGGAATAAATCTGAACCGTAGATCTTGAAATGGTAAAACATTTTTGTTATTATATAAGGGAAAGATCTAAATCAAGAGAAGTGTGTGAATCAGAGAGATAAGAGATACTGAGATCGAATGAGTATGAGAGAATGATCAGAGAGATATATTCAGAATAGTCAAGTATTCAGACAGAGTTCAGTGACCGAGCTAAGCAGTGAAATGACAGAATCAAGAAAGATCAAATAGAAGAGATCATAAATATACAGTAAAGAGGAGATCTATAATCAACATATAAGTGCAAACTGAAAGATTTGGTATTGAGACATTTTGACCAGTGTATCAGGGTAAATCTCTTAACCGAGTAGTCTTAACAGACCTGAAGTAAATCTCTTTACTGAGTGCTTACTTTGTTGTAAGTTTGTAAATCCTTTAACAAGGTAGACTGTATAAGTCTTTTTAGCTTTTAACAAAGAAGACCTTTCATAGGGTAGATCATGAATTGATCACATTTTGTAAGCCTTAACAGGCAAAACTTATTACTATAGTAGTGAAGATTTGTGGGTGTCATCCCCACCCCGGTTTTACCTTTCAAGGGTTTCTAGGTTACCAAAATCATGGTGTTATGAGTGATTTCATGTATGCTACTTAATATGTTTAGTTGCTTGCAATGATCAAGTTATGCTTATGTCATGCATAAATTTTTATCAAATTAAAAGGGTAAAAGTAGATAATATTTGATTCACCCACCCCCCCTCTCAGTATTACTTTCCCATTTATATTTCCAACAGTCCCCTCTTCTCACATTTCAATCTAAATTTTTTATTTTGTGACCCCCTTCCCTCTCAAGATCATTCATATTTCTCAAGCTTTATATCTTTCTAAAAGACTTTCATAATTCTATCTCTCTTCTTTATCTTTTCTTCCTCAAGCCTTTGCAAGTGATATTATTCTTATTATCATTGTAAGCATTTACTCCATTATGCCCCCAAGAACATTGGGATTACTAAGCCATATCAATGTCATTTTACTATAGATACACTTATATTAAGAACACACATTATTTTAATTTCCATCTATTTATCTTGGTTACAGTGGAGGTAGAAATATCAAAGTGGATATTCAACTAGAAAATATCCTTAAGGAGCCCAAACATTTTTCATTGTCTTTGCATTTGTAGCTACTCTAAGGATATTTTATTACATGACGACTTGCAAGTATCTTCTTATTACAAAATTTATTTCTATTGTTTGTTTAAATCATACTATTTAGTTTATTTCTTTGGGTAAAAGCACAATAAGCTATCACCCTTTTACAAAGGAAAAGGCTAACAAAATCAAAGTTGTTCAACTTCAATAGTATAAAAATGACATTTATGTTTGGAATTTGAAGATGATGTAAACTAATTAAATGTGATAAAATGGATTAATTTTATGATTAAATTTTTTAATAAATTTTTTGAATAAGAATTGATATGTTTTTTTAATTTTTAAAGACAATTCTTCAGTTGCTGAAAAATGCTAAAAATAAGGGGTCTAGTTCCCACCAAAAAATTCTATGTAAATTAACATTTTTTCCCCTAACTTTAAAATATGTCATACATGTCATATATAGCTAGTGCATGAAGAAATAAAAATTGGTTTGTGACCTATATTTTATCTTTTATAAAAATTCAAATTCATATTCACTAAAATCGACAGTTTTCATCTCACAACATATTTTTCATAACAAATCTATCCCAATCAAAAAAAGGAATATATATTATTGAAGATGACTCTCTCCTCTAGTGCACCATATATTTTTCAAATTCATTTAATATGATTTACTATTTTTTTCTTTCTCCGAATCAACATATCCTTGATTGTTAAAATACCTACTTGCAACATTTTTTAATTACAACAAACTATGTCTAATTAAAACACTATAAAATATATATGATGATATTCTTGACTCTGATCTCTACAAAAGGGTATTTTTTATTTTTTTAAAAATATCACTAAAAAGATTAGGAGTTATTGAAGCACCACTTTTTTGAAATAATTTTATTTTTATGATAATTGGACCCAAAGTGGTATAAAACATGCATTTAATAGATATTTCCAATTGGAAAAGTTAAAGCACTTACCTAACTTATCTAGAATGAATCTTGCTAGATCAAATGTTTGACCAAAATTAATTTTTAGTAAGAAATACTAAAATTTAGTTGTGCTGATAAGTTAGCCTAAAAGGTGACACCTGATTGTGCTTTTACCCCTTTATATTTTGATTGTGTGTTTCTTTCTAGCATGTTTTCCATTTCTAGCTTATAAATTAGGTAAATAAGAAGATTATATTTTTGTAAATTCTAATTTTTTTTTGTATTTTATTCATAAGCTAACAACATAATCTGTATATATTTGCATGGAATCCTAACATCTATGCAATATGATAGGATCCTAGGTAGTAAGTTCCTCTTTTTGATTGAAATTTATTTTGATTCTCTTTTGAGTTCTTTAATTTGTTTTAATAAATTATTATTTTTGATTAATGGTTTATCAACTTTCTTGTATTGTCTTAGCAAAATAAAAACTCTTTATTTTAAATCATTTATAGGTTTGAGGGTTATTTTATTAATTAATAATAAAACCAATGAAATGTTAATATGAAATTAGGGAAAATTGTTTCGCTAGTAAAATTATGTAAAACACTAGTTTTCCTCTTATACAATAATATATTAAGCATGTGAGTTCTCTTACAAACCTTTTATTTTTATTTTTCTTATAATGGTTTTCCCATGGTACATTTAGTTTCATCTTAATGATATGTTTTTCTATTCTTTTGCACTATACATCTAAATACATTTTAGAATATTTTTATCTCTCAAAATATTTAGTAATAGCTTAAAATGGTTGTAAGTGTTCTTGTAAATATATAAGAGGATAGCTTAGTCACACAAGAATATGTTTATCTTTTTTTGCTCCTACATCCATATCCAAATATACTGTATTCCTAAGACTACCATTGAATACCAACAAAATGCCCATCTTCACTATGAGGACTTTTCAACTGACCTTGAGGATGCCCTCATAAATGAGAAATTTATTTTTCATTTGGGTATAATGTGAAAGAATCCTAAAAGTAGTACTGCATTCTACCATAGAATTTTAGTTTTTAGTGACGATGACTCAGATTATACTCCCCCTAAGGGAGATTTTAACTATATTCTTTAGATCCTAATAATGGTGATAAGGGTAAAAGTAAATCCAATATGTCCTCTCATATATCTGAAAAGAAAAGGGGAAAACTCTTAATATGTCCTAATCTATTGGGCGGAGGGAGAAAGTCCTCTAGAATTAAGAAATTAAAAAAGTTTTCTAATAAGGATGTCAACCCCATCGTGCATTCCCCGACATCTCAGCCTCTAAGTATGGGTGATATGGATATAGAGATTCATATTGATGTTACTTTGGATCTGGGTAAAGGTACGCTTGTCAATAAATCCATTGGAATACAATTCATAGAACCCTCATATAAATGTTGGAGGTCATTGTTTCCTTTATACCTAGCAAACAACTCAGCTTTCGAAGATCAATTTCTATTATTAAACAAAGGCCTACACTTAATATGGTGCAATGCATCATTCTCTTTTATTAGTTCAAAGTGATGAACATAAATTTCAAGGAATTACAACATTAAACTAAATTCTAACAATTTTTTTCTAATAAAACATTCTATTCACTCTAAAATACTATTGTATAAAATATTCAAGGAAAACTTTGTGGACAAGATGATGCTCGACCATCGTATGGATTCAAAGAATAAGACTATGGTTTTTCCCTCTACTAAATTAAATAGCCAAGAAAATCATCACATTTTTCTTCTTTCATTATCAATCTCTTGTACAAACAAAAATTCTTCTCCTCTACTAATTTAATCTCTCTTTTTCCAACTCCTTAAAGACTTAATGGTTCTTAACCACTTAAAAATCACTATTGATCTTTGCACTACTCATACCACCTTCTATTACACTGGCACATAAATCATATAAAACAAAAAAATTTGTACGAGTTTTCTTATTGTCTACATTATGCCATTTAGACATGCTTTCCATTTCATCTTTCATGAAGAAGTTTTCATTCCCTAGCTCTAAATGATGTCATTCCCAAGATATAACATTTTATTATTTTCTACCCTTTTTACAGAACAAATGTTTGTGATTTTATTTCCTTCCTCAATCACTCTCATTTCTTCTCTAATAAAGTGACGATCTTGTCATCTCCTTTGATCGATGATAGGATTTGTTATAAAACATAACAATATGCTTCGTGATTCGATCCCATATTTGATAACATAAAGGACTTTTTATCCATTGCAATTTGCAGTCCATTACTTCCCGCATTTACTGAATGGTAACTGTTAATGTAATGAAGTTACGTCAACATTCCCCCCTTATCATATTGATTCTAAAAACATCAAATTCAGCTTGCCCTATGGATTCCCCCTTAAGGCTTACATAACAGAGCCTACTGATTACATAATATGAATACACATATTGAGAAATTCTTCATTTTTTTTTATGTTGCATATCCTGAATCATGCAAGGCTCCATCATGTTGTCTTGTGACCCTCAAAAGGTGTAGCTTTGAGTTCTGTTCTTAAGCTCTCAGTCTCAAAATCTTGTATCATAATCTTGAATTATTCAACAATGATGTCTAAGAGATATGATAGATCTCTATCATTGTCTAATGACTATGAAAGGGTATAATTATCAATCATATACTATGAAGCTTGCTTGTCAGCAATCCATATTGAGTGCAATAGCAAATCTTAAACCTATCTCCAAAATGAGTCTTCACAAGACATGCATTCTTCAAATTTGTCAGTATTAGAAAGAAAAAAAAAAAAAAGAAAGCCAAAAATACTTCTGATGTAGAACACTATCTCAAAGCGAGAAGCCAACTTGAGATGATGGAAGTTCCTCCATCCTCTGATGCCACCAACCTCCAAAAATGTGAAGGTTCAGAGTATAAGATTTTTATTAATGGGAGACTAAAAATTAGTAATAACCTCTACATCATCTAATGTGTTCTCATGTTCAATGCATGCACTATTGCCTTCTTTATATTGTTCTTTTAGTTTTCCTTTAAGAACATCACTAGCTCTGGTTCTACAAATCCATGTTGTGCGCCCCTTTTTCTTATAGTAAATACATTTATTGTCTCTTCAATTTTTATTTGACCATTTTTTAGTACTTTGTGATATAATGCCTGGTCTATTTGATGAGCTTTTGTTAATATGATTTAGAACAACAGAGAGGGGGGTGAATTAGTTGTTCTCATGTCCTGATGTATAAAACAATTTCCAATTTTTTTTTCTTAAATCAGATCCAAAACCAAAACAAACTCGGTCATCATTGATTCAATAATAGAAATATACAACAATGAAGTTCACTACCCAACTGTAACTTAACTTGTAAAACACAGAAATGTTCAAACCAAAAACATTCACACAAGTATTAACACAAAGATTTATAGTGGAAACCCAATTTGGAAAAAACCACTTTGTAACATGCTACTATTATTTTCACTCCTATGAAGTGAGCTCAATAAAAAGCCAACCCAGTCAAAGGTTACAATACACACTGTCAGGTGTGACCCAGTTAAAGGATTTCAATCACCCTGTTAAAAGTGAGCCTAGTCATAGGACTTACATACAATCCATTAGAATGCAACCTTGTTCAAAAGATTTAACATATGACTGTTAGGCCAACCTTTGTTAAAAGGATTTTGACTATTACAATGGTTACAAAGTAGCACCTATGTTTATCTGAAAAATACACAACTCACTTTGTAAATATCAAATCTGATTCCGTACACTAATGCTGGTTTACTGACTTTGAAACTTTTCCATCTCAATTTCTGATCTACTCGGAACTTTTCTTCAAGCAACCACCATAATTCTCCTTTAGCCTTTTCTACTTATTCAGTCAATAAAACTTTACTGATCTTCCAACATTCTCTATTCTCTCTCTTTACTTACATATCTAGCACTTTTATATACTTTCCTCAATTAGGTTAACTCATCTTATGCCACTCAATCTCATTCGTAGATCTTAGGGTTAGGTTAGATTCATTGAATCTACCTACTTCATGTTCTTCGTCTACTTCTCTAGAATCATCTCAAATCTCTTAAAGATTTACAATAAAACATTTTAAAGTACATTTAATGCTTTCAAACAATCAATAAATAAAGTCAACACATTTTACATAATCCAAGAATTCAACAATGTCGGCTCCAAAATTAAATTCTCTTCAAACATAAAATTGCTGAGACTCGGTCAATACTATGATCATCCACTCGGTCTTCATGTAGAAAGCTTGGTCATTACTAAAAATGTTTCCTTGAATTACACTGTCTTCCTCAGTAATTTACTGATGCTCGGTCGATACTAGAATTTTGGTCGGCATGTAATGACTCCGTTGACACTAGCATAACTCGGCTTAAACATGATTTTTCCATTCTTTGCTCAGTTAAGCCTACCAGTTTAGTCTTCAGTCTTACTAAGATAAACAATACATTGTCTCATCATTATGCAACATAGTCAAGTACACTTTGTAGTATCAAGATAACTCAACCTTTCCTTAGGTGCTATTGTTACCAACTTTTCCTAGCCTCTTAGCAACACTCAAATAGATATAGTACTTTCCTAAGTAGAAACAGTCTTACCAGTTAAGGTTTGACATCAATGACAATACAACAATTGTTTCAATTGCAGTTTCCAACAATCTCCCTCTTTGGCATTGATGGCAACACGATATGATATCACTTTAATAATACATGGATTACCAACCAATCCAAAAAACTTATTTGTCCATCAGAGAATTATTTGTAATATCCTTAGCTTCATTTTGATTCAGAATCCTATAAGCCTCACTTCTGTGACCGTCAGAAGTATTTAGATCTCCCTCTATCCTGATCCTTCATTTCAGTTCATCTCCCTCTTATCTTTTAGTGTTATGTGTTATCATATCTCATGTGTTATAATATCAGTTCATCTCCCTCTTTGACAAAAATGCCAAAGCAGCAACTAAAAAATACATCCATCAGATGTAGGTAATATCTATGCAGCTCCATGTGAGACCTACCAGACAGTCATATCTATACTGCTTTGTTTTCCATGCTTTCAGTACTTATTTCATAGACATACTTGACTATTTGAGACACTTATGTATTTAAGGATCTATTGAATCCTATGTTATATGTTCAGTACCTGATTATGTAATCAGGGTATAGTCTTGAGATACTATATATTTTGATTCGGTTTCAGTTACGATTATGTTGCATATGATGTTATATGATGTTTAAAATGATTACGATGAAAAGTTGGTTTAGAAAACTAAAGTTATGCTTAGTTGATTGATTTACAGACATAGTTTTAAACCATGCAGTATTGATGATGTATTATATTTATATCATGTTGATTGGACCTACTGATGTGTGCAATGAGTGTGCAGAATAGGTTGACCATGGATCTAAATGCAGGGATCCAGTATTGAAACCTATGTTTATACCGTGCATACCAAGGTCCTCTTTATAAAAGAAACATGGACCTCATTGTATAGTCTTTTATTCATAAATGTGGTTTGCATGTGTGTAATTAAATTAGTTTATGTCTATGTGAATTAGCCATGTCATTTGTTTTAATAAATGTGCCAAATTTGGCAAATTGTGGCTTATGTGTTAGCATGGTGAAGTATTTTATTATTGATTGGGTTAAGAGGCTTGACTAGGATGTAACCTTAGGGTAGGATCAACTAGCCTTGGGTTGGGAAGTTTCTAGAAGTCAACTAAGACCAGAAATCCGTGCATAAACATTAGGTGGAGTTTAGGAGGGTCAGTTGGGCTCCCATAGGTTAACTGGGGTCAATTTTAGCTATCTAGGTTGATACCTTAGAGGTTAGGGGTCATTTTCAACCCATTAAGAGGCTTAAAACTCATTTATAACCCCTCTAGAGTCAAGGTTTTCACTTTGGTCGAAATCGAAGAGTTGTGAGGTTTTCGTTAACCTCTTTCTTCTTCCCAAATTTGCATTCAACTCCATTTATGGTGAAGGAAGGCAAGTGGGAAGAAGGGAATGGAAGTTTCTTCCCCTCTTCTGATTGGATCCTAAATTTTAGGAGGTTTGCCTATTTAGGAGAGACTTGGAGTAAGCTTTTCGTTGATTTCCCACTCTCTAGATTTGGAGACCACTTTTTGGAAAAAGCTTAGGAGAGAGGCTAGCTTTGGAAGGAGTTCAAGTTTTTCAAGATTTCAACCTTTTCTTGGATCAAGGTAGCCCTTGTGCTATTTTTGTTATTTCTTACATATGTTTGAGCTTGGAGCTCCATTAATGGAGACCATGGCTTTTTATGGTTCATGTTGTAAAATTTATGTTTTGTAAAAATGTTGTTTTTACTTTGTGATCTCATTTTGGGATGGGTTTCTTCAAGGTTTACTCACCTTAGGGAAGGTACAGTAAACTTGAAGTGGGTATTAGGATGTAGACCCAGGATGTGCAGAGTCTCCCATGTGTGGAGGGATAAAACATGGGGTTCCACGATATCCATGATGCCAAACATGGCCTACGGGCACCTGGGGGGCATAAGGAGAGTTAGATCGTATCTCTTGGAGATGGTCTTCCCAAGTCCATGTGTGGCTTGGGATATTTGTATCTTTTTCTGGCTTCTCCACCTAGTAGTCCACCTCTACCCCATTTTCAGGAAGGTCTCTTGGAGGCCGTCCCCTTGTAAAGCCCAATAGGGAATATCACTTTATTGTTTTCGTGTCTTGCTTATTTTTTCCTTCATGCTATGGTTGTCTGTTTGTACCCTATTTCATTTGGATCCCCTAGCTCGGGGGTGGCCTTGAAAAGGCCTAGGTTGGGAGGTGAGCCTCTTTGGTCAACCTCACTCTTACAGGTACCCAGTTGGACGCATGGCTTGTAGGTCTTGTGGACTTAGAGAAATTTTAGTTGAAAAACTTGTAATTTTACTTTCCAAAATATGTTGGAACTAGGTATCACGAATTCCTTTGTAAATTAATCCTTTGATTTTTAGAAATACATTTGGGGAAATTTGTTATGGGAAAAACCAAAATTTTGTTAAAGTGGAATATTATGGCAAATGTAAATTTAAGGTTTCCATTTAAATTCATGATGAAAAGACGTATGATAAATTAGAAATAAAATTAAGGAATTACAGATTCAATAATCTCTTTTGGCTATGCTATGTCTAACAAATGGATTATGTTGCAATTTTAGCCTTCCATTTTCTATTAAAATAATTATTTAATATTATTGGGAAACTAATAGTTTGAAGAAATTATTATGTTCTTTAAAAAATATTTAAATTTGGATAACTTCTTAGTTATTATGTTATTTCGATTTGAAATGTTAAATTAGATTCATTATTAAAACGATTAAAGGTATTTCAAATGCATAGAATGATTGTGCAAATATTATATTCAATCGAACATTTAAATGTACTTTATAAATGGATAAATTAAATGGTTGAAAGTAAACAAAAATGATTATTTAGAATTAAATTATTTTGCACTTAGCATTTTTTTGAGATTTTTGTCAAAATTTAAAATGACTAAAATAAAAATTTGTTTCATGCATGTATTATGGAATTGAATGATGTATTTCAAATTTTTAAAAAAATACTGCTACTATCTCTTGTTTCAATATTTAGGATTTTGAAATCACACCAGCACTTATTTTTATTATATAATTTTTTAAAAGTAATCTTTTATTTTTACTTTTATTGTTTATAAGTATACATATTATAATTAGTAAATTAATAAAACTTAAGTATTCTTCATAGAAATGTTTTTTTTTTTAAATCCGGGATTGCGTAGAGCGCGTTATTGCATGTAAAAAAAAAATTTCTTTTAGAAAAATAAGAGTGATGGCATGGAGCGGGCCACATCCATTCTCTTTGCTTCCCCTACCTTGTTTTCAAAGATTTTATTTAGTTTTTTTATATATATTTGTATATATGTAGAGTTTAGTATATAAAAATAATTTTATAATAATGTTTCTATAAATGATTTATTTAAAGATTTTCTTGAGTTGGTTAATATGAGGTTTAGAGTAGTTATTATTTTATTTATTTTTAACATTAATATGTTTGAATATTTCATTCAATAGATTTGTTTTTAAATTTGTCATTTAAAATTTGTTATTGAAAAATATAGTTCTATTAATCTAGATTAAAGGTATTAAAAGTAAGTTAAATGATTAAACAAATAGATTTAAATTTATTTGGATAGTCTATTTTTATATTGTAATCGACTTATTTTATTAAATGTTGGATTAATTATTTTAGCATAAGATCTTATCGGATAAAGTGTGGGTATAATTTTTATTTAAAGAAAGTAGAAAAAGGAGATATTTTTATGAATATTTTAGTTTAAATATTTTACTTAAGTGTTAGTAAGGGGTAAATCCTTGAATAATTTAACTTGGATATTTATCTTGAAATTTTTATTCTTTTTTAAATTGGTTGTTTTAATGAATAAAAATGATTAATTTATTTAATCATTGGCATATTTAAATTAATTGTCATGGTAAAGGAAAAAGTTCATTTAATCTATTTTTGTATTAAATAATATAGTGTAAATTTATTATGCTAAGACATGGTTAATTTCTAAATAAATGAAATCTAATCTCATTTAGATTTACTTATTTTTAAAGAGTAGATTATTATTTTTTATTAAAGATTTATTTAAATAGTTTATTAAATATTCTATTCCGATGTTAAAGATTTATTGTTATTATCATTTTATGGTCTCACCTAGGGTCTTATTGACCTTGATAGACTTGATGACCAAATATTGTGTACTGTTGACTTTCGGTCAACATTAGTCAAACCTTGGGCATAACCTTGGTTTGCATGAACAAACCCTTCCGTGACATATTTTGACCCTTATAGAACCTTGTCAGACATGTTTGGGCACAGTTGACTTTTTGGTCAACTCTTGGTCAGATCTTGGTCAAACATCTCGGTATGTGTGCCCAAGTATTCATGGTTGCATTTTTGTACCCTTTTAGGAAAGTTGTGCATATTTCAGTGATAGTTGACTTTTGCTCAACTCTGGTTGACTTTTAGCCAACTATCCCGATTTGCATGCTGATCAAAGCTAGTAGTTTAGGGAACCCTGTAGCTTTGTTTAGAGCAGTTTGTTAAGGTTTGACTTTTGGACAAACTTGGTCAAACATGTTCAACCTAGTATGGTTTGACCTTTGGGATGTTTTTAGAAACTTTAATATTTTTTAGTTGCCTATTTTATCTTTGCATTGTTTAGCGTGCACATACGGTCTTGTGCCAGTTAGTGAATTCTTCTTAGTTGCATTGGTGTGTTTGTTTGTAGTTATTTAGTATGTTTTAGAAAAAACATTATAGTTGTGTTTTGCTCAACTTTTTGGGCATGACATTTTGGTATCAGAGCATAGTTTAGTTATCTTTGGGAACCTAAACCACTTCATAGTTGTTAAAAATTTTTCTAATTATGTGTGTAGGATGCCTCCTCTCAACCAATTAGCTCGTAGTAATGGATGTGGACGTAGGCATGTCTCTTTATCCAAGGAAGAGATACAACCTGAGGTTGAGGTTCAAGAGGAGAACCAGGTTCCACCTCCTAAACCACCTCCTAATGTGAATGCCTCCAGTTGTAACATAGAATGTGCAATAGGGTACGAAAGGACATGGTTCCTCAACTAGGGACTATAGCAGGAGTCCTTCTAGGCTTGCAAAGGTTCAGGCTAAGCCAGAGGTTAATTCCATCAGGGGAGCAAAGCCTCCATCCAGAGATGAGATTCATATATATGAGAGACCACCTCCTGACATAGGTGATCAGATTAGAGAGTTGATTCAACTTAACCCTCCACCTTTTGCAGAATCTGTTAACACCTTGAAAATATTCCATGGCTCTGGCCCTTTTTCCCTAGTCTCTACAGTTGTTATTTTCAACAACTGCTAAATTTTCAACATGTGCTAGATTTTCAACATGTGCTAATTCACATGTGCTAGTTGTTAACCCTTTGTCGCATGATCGCGTGAACCTTTTTTGTGTTATGCGATCTTACGACTAAAGGTTTTATGTCAGACCCCTTTAATATTTCCTTAGGTCAGTCAGCTTTAATATTCCCTAAGTCCAGCATTTTAATTTTTTCAATGTTTCAGCCTTAATATTTCCTAAGCCCGGTCTTCTGACCACGTCTCAATCCGACGGTTATCGTAAGTTCTCATCAACTGTGTCAAAAGCTCGAGATCTTACGCCAATCATTGATCTTTCCTAATGATGTAGTGTTTCAAAGAAGTGGAACCTTCCGATAGGTGTGCACAATTGGCAGTCTCTCATTGGTCCACCTATTTATGATTTGGCAGTTGTTAGTGGGTCATGGGTTGCTGGCATGTCAGAGGGTCCTAACATCTGCAGAGGATCGATGGTGGGCATATCTATGCAAAGGGTGTGTCAAATATATGAGATTTTGAGATAACTGTTGATTCTTTTGTGTGACGTAACCTTTTCTTTTGGTGGGTCCACTGCTACATATTCTTAGTTGGCAAACTATGATTGGTCCATGTTGTCTAAGTTGGACGTGTTGTCAGGCAGGCCTGGTATCTCAATCAGAGGATTCAAGATCATCGACGGGCACTTGATCTCATGGAATCTTCTAGGCCTTTGAGATCATGTGCCATTCGTTCAATTTTCCAAGCGGTACAATGTTCTCAGTGGGGCCATTTGCTAGGTGGTGCATAGTTGTTCGAATCTTATTGATCGACGAGAGGAATCAACAAAGTGGGGTTGTTGTTAGAGGAATCAGTGATGGGGACAAAATCTACGGTTGGCGTAAGTTCTCATTGATTATGTCAGAGCCATGAGATCTTACGCTCATCGTCCATTTTCAAAGGCTTAGGTAGGTGGGTCCTGTGTCAGTGGTGACCAAGCAGCGACAGCCAATGATGTGGTGACAAATGGCACAAAGCAGGCCCAGGTGGGGTCTAAGGTCTTAGCAGTCCAGACAAAAGTGCTTAGCGGTTTGGATAGATTTCAAAGGGTTCGCTCATTCACAAAGTAAGTTGACAGTTCTCTAAATGTTTTAGTGGTCCAGTGAACAAGCATTTGCATAGATACAAAACTTTCTGGTGGTATTATAAAGTGTTTCACGAACTGGCGGAAACCTTCAGTCGCCAGTTCGCTAAATTTGACTGGTGCCCTTTTAAGAGATAAGTCATAAAGACCGCGAAAAAGAGAGATCTAATGGTCAGGACTTAAAGTTGGTTGAGATTAAAACATGGACCGCTGATGCACTGCAAGTGCCATTGAAATGATCATTGTTTTTCAAATTCAAATTTGCAGAGGGTTTCCTGCGATGAGAAGGACTAAAATTGAATGCTTTCACGGCTAGATTTGATTTATTTGGTGGTGCTTGCTGTTATAGTGTGGTCCAGGGTGTGCCATGATCATTTGTAGGGGTTTGTACTGTGTTTTTTGTGCTCAAGGCATGCTGCAGGTGACTGAACTAGTTGACAAATTGAACATTTTTGTGGTTCTCAGTACCTTCTTAGTGAAATTATCATGATTGTGGATCACTTCAGGATTTTCTTTCTCTTGGTTGCCTGGGTTTCTTCCCCTAGAATAAATTTGTGATCGTTTCTAGTTGGTTGGGTGGTTGAAAAGCCTAATCCTAGTCATCCATAGCTTGTTGCATCCTATTTTGGGATTCCAAGATGACTAGGGGGTATATATTGTAACATTTTTTATTTTGTAAGGGTTGTTGTTGATGGTATTATACTGAGCAAGGAGAGCCTGGATTTTGGGTCTACTTCTTTGGCATTTTGTTTTTTGATAATGTATTGATTCTACAAGTCTTAATGAGAATATAGTTGAATTCCAATCTCATAGTGGTGTGTGTCTTTTTGTTTTGTTCTTGAGCTCATATATGTTAATTTCACAAAGTGGGTTAGCATATGGTAAACAAAGAGTATTTTGAGATTATCTCCGAGTTCCTAACAAAGTTAGGATTAAAGTCTTTT
Organism: Chamaecyparis obtusa; assembly: GCA_027943335.1. Taxonomy (NCBI): domain Eukaryota; kingdom Viridiplantae; phylum Streptophyta; class Pinopsida; order Cupressales; family Cupressaceae; genus Chamaecyparis; species Chamaecyparis obtusa. Next base: position 347,190 of record BSBK01001012.1, read on the forward strand.
AGGTAGTCTCAGTGAGGTCATGGCTTGATAAGAATTTGATGTCCTGATATGTGAGTGAGAGGGATAATAGGCAAAGCACTTATCCTGAATTCAAGTGTGTTTGAGTTAGGGTCTTCGGTTGATCTATGCTATTCGGTGACTCTATGCCTTGGAAAAGGCACTGATCCCTTCTTTGGATGCAGTCCATCATCATCAATCACACACACATTCAAATGATAAAATCTTTAATCAATTGGTAAGGGTATAGTTGTATATTATTTGAGACTCCTTTGGAGAAGTGAGTCAAGGGTACACCCACCTAAGCATTAGGGCTCAAAGTTTAGGAGGATGTCATTGTTGATCCTTGTTAATTGGCCCTCTTCCTTGTAGACTTTGGAGTGGTGATAGAGTCAAAGCATTATTAAAATTTATCCATCAAAGTATAAATCTACAAGTTGAAGATCAAAGGGAACTCCCAAAAAAATGGTGACTCTACAGGGGAGAGTCTAGAGATAAAAGCTATTAAGTGCACTCTTGTTTTCTTGTTGTATTCAGTTAAAGATTTCCCACTTTGGTGGGTGGTGACTTAAAGGTTAGAACCAGTGTCATACTGTAAATCATGGACAAAAGCAGGAATACTAGGTCCTTTGTCAGAAAGAATCTGGAGGTCACTCTGGAGCAGTTACCTAGATAGGAAAAGAAGAGTTGGATCAGAAGGAATGGTGAGTCTACTAGTGCTCCCATAAGAGAACAAAGAAATACAAAAGGTAGAGCACCACATGTTCCCTCAAGTGAGGAAGGTTCACAAGATAGAGTTTCTAGATCAGATGGTGGTCACTCTGAAGATAGATTTTATGATACCCCAGAGGCTGTATTTCAAGACAAGGGTCCATTGCCTGCAGGTCAGGATGAACAAGCCAGAGAGATGGGTTTTGAGATTGATTTAGATCTTGATGAAGATAATTTCAGAAGATAACCCATGAGACCAAGGTAAGTCTATTTTCCATATCAAAATCTCACTGATATGGATGTGTCATCAGGTTTTGATGATATTATGATAGACCCAGATGATTTGAATGCACTTAGGTTGCAGTTGGTAGAGCAAGATGCCATACATAAGAGGTTACAAGAGGAGGGAGAGGATGAGAAGGTGAATGCTCTAATAGAAATATAGTCTCTCCTTAGAAAGATTAATGAAACAAAGGAGAGAAACAAGATGCTTGCTTCTGCTCCTAGGGTGTTGCAACATGATGTTTTTGGTGAGGTTGAAGCTCTAAGAAGTGAGTAGGAATGTTTGTTGCAAGACCACAAGTTTGATGAAGAAGGCCCTATGATCAGACAAGTGCAAAGTTATGCTCCTTTGCCTAAGGGTAAGAATGGACATGAGATCACTAGGCCTACTATAATTATTAATGAAAAAGAAAAGCAGAAGATGGTGGGTGTCCAAATAAGCAAACCATTGACAATACCAGGGATCCCACCACCTAAATCAAATAGGGAGATAGAGATAGAAAGAAAAAGAAAAGAGGATGAAGCTCTTGCTCAAGAGTTGGAAAGAGCTGAGGTTGATGCTGCTATTGTAGAGAAAAGAAGAAAGATCTAGTTCTTGAGGGCTTCATCAGCTAATGTTCATGGCCCTTCTACTACTGAACTAGGTATGCCATCTATGAACACTACTATTCCACTTAGCAATGCTACTACTAGTTATCTAATTCCTAATGTATCTACCAAATCATTTGTTGATCCTAATAGACAGTCAAATGTGCAAGTGGGTGGGAATGTAAATAATAATTCTAGTGGGAACACTAGTTTAGGATTTCAAAGAAGACCTATGCAATTAGAAGGCTATAGGCAAATTAGTTTTGATGGGATACCAGGCTACCCGAATGCTTTGTCAAATAATATAAGAGATAAGGTACCTAAGTGTAGACACCGAAAAATCCTTCAGAAAATAAATTATTTTTGTTTTCTGAAAATCCTTGATGACATCATCATTTATTAATTAATTATTTATTTAATTAATTTATTTATTTTTATGGCATTAAATCCCTCTCTCTTAATTAAAAATCTTTAATTAAGGAATCTAGCCTAAAAATGTCATTTGGACATTATCCCTAATTTATTAATTATTTAATTAATAAATTGACCAAAAACTTCAAAAATAAATTAATTTATTTTTAATTTATTTTTTATCCCAAAGTTGGCCAAAATTCTAAAGAGCACTAAACTCTTCTAGAAAGTCCTAAACCTTCCTATAAATGGGTCAAATCCCTAATCTAGTCCCTTCAAACCCTAAGCCTAGATATTTAATATTTATTAAATTTACTTTTAATAAATATCTAAATCTCACCAAAAGCCACTTGCCCATCCCTTTCTCCTAATCCTAATCCTAATCCCCTTTCTAATCTTGTCACACTCCATTAGCAAAAGGTTTACCAAAACTTATGCTAACCTCCTCTTAGTCATCCTCCTTAGTCAACAAGGATTGCCACCTCTTGGCCACCTCTTGCAAATGCATTTAAGGATGCATTTAAGCCATCCTTATCTTTCTTACATGCATTAATAATGCATTTAAGACCTTCTTATCCCTTCCTTGCCACCTCTTGGCCTTGGGCACATTTACCAAATTGTGCACATGCCCTCAAACTTTCAACTCAATCCTCCCTTGACACTTGTCAGGACACTTGTCCTTGACTCAACCCTAACCTTAGCCCTAACTCTGACTCATCCTTTTAACCCAAGACCTTTCCTTTTCCTATAAATAGCCTCACTTCTTTGAGCAAACCATCCTCTCTCATCTTTCAACTCTTAAACTCAATAGCAAAGTTATAATGCCATTTTCATTCTAGCATAAGCATAAACTCATCATTTTAGATCATTTCCAAGCTTAAATCACATCTAAATTAGCTTAATTGGATTAACATAGATTCATTTCTTGTTTAATAAATCTTAGTTCATCTTTTAGCTTTGCATATTTGTGTGTTCTTGAGGCCTTTGAGGCAAAATAGGTTCCTCATACCTATTTTGTGTCATTTTGGGTCTTCTTGATCCTCAAATCATCCTAATTTACATGCTCCAAGTGCTTGAGTTTGCACACCCACATCCATCTATATCCAAGCATATCAAACGGTGCATGGGCGCATCCATTTTAGGCTTAAACTGAGGTGGCTTTGATTTTAGTTTGTTTACCATTAAATTTGATTTGATTATATGCTATGACGTTTGTTTGTCTTTGGCCTTCAAAACAGGTTTAGGTGCACACTCAAATCCTAGTCTACACTAAGTTTTCTGGTAATAATGCTATTAGTTGTGAGAAGAATCTTAGGCTATTTGTTGATATGCTTAATGATTATGAGGTAGAGCATGAGGATGTAGTCATGAAATTATTTATTCAATCTTTAATGGAGGATGCTAGAGATTGGTTTAAGAGACTTCCTGATAAATGTATTGATACTTGGGATTCCTTTGAGAGATGATTTAAAGAGCAGTATGGTCATAGGCATAATCCTACTTTCATGTTGAATGAATTCAATACCATAAGGAAAAATCAGAATGAGTCTGCAGTTGAATTCAACATGAGATTTCAGAAGGGAATGCATAAGTTGTTCCAAGTTATGCAGTTAGATGACAATGTTTGTCTAACTACATACTTCAATGCATTTGATGGAAAGATGGGTTACTTGTTAAGGGACAAAGAACCAAGAATTCTTAGAGATTCTTTTAGGATCACTGTCAATATTGAGAACAATATGAAGATATCAGGGAAGTTGGGTGGGAAGAGAGATGACCCTAAGTTGTTTTGGGACAAGAAATATAAAAAAGAAAATGATAGGAATGTTGGAACTAGGAGGCAAGAAGAAGATAAATTTGATAAGGTTCTCAATGCATTGAAGGATTTGAAGGCACCTGCAAATAGGAACATCAATGCTCCTACCAATGAAAGGCCTCAGTTCAACAACAATTTCAATAAGCAGAATAGATTGCAGAACTACCCCTACAACACCCAATGGAAGGATGGCTAGCCTATTGTCCCTGCTACAAGAAATAAAAATGACAGAGGTGTCCCTGACCCTCTACAAAAAGATTCAATAAATGTCATGGAGGACATACCTTGGTGTTTTGCATGCTAGTCCCCTCATTCTGTAGAGCATTGTGTGGTTGCACATTCTATGGCTGCAAATCAAGATTGTGGAAATGAGGAGATAGATCAAGAAGAAGATCAAGATGATATTGGATTCAACATGGCTACTTCATATCTAGGATATGAAGATGATTCTGATTTTGATGAAGAAGCAGATGTAAATTTGAAGAGACACACTTAGGCCATTTTTCATCAAGAGGTTTTTTTTTATAATGAAGACATTGATAAGAAGACATGTAACATGAACTCTTTTTCTGAGCTAGTAAATTTAAGAAAACCTTATAGAGAAGAGATGGATAGGATTACTGTAGAAATGATTACCCAAGTGTAAACTAGAGGCATGGTGGCAAGGGATACAAATGGAAAAGCTACAGGAATGTTTATAAAGAGTACCAACTCTGGAGAGCCTAATGAGAACAAATAGAAAGGTGATCACATGGTGAGATTAAAGAATGTAAAAGGTAAGAATTATGAGCTAAAGGGAGTTGGAGTTGAAAGAATTTCTAATGAGATTGAGAAGCCAGTTAACACAATTGACTAAGATTGAAAAAATGAGGGTGGCCAATACACCTAATGTATCAGACAAGCAAAGGGATACTTAGGCTATGCAAATTGAGATTCCTTCCTTTACTCCTATTGATATGTTAGCTATATTGTCCCAAATTACAATTAGGGTTCCATTGTTAGAATTGCTAAGGATCCCTGAACACAAAGACAGAGCTATTGCATGGGTAGATAATGTTCATAACAATGATGTTGCATGCAATGGATCTCAAGATAAAGTTTTGAAAGGTGTTGCTGCTCAGGGAATTGTATCTCAAATTCCTCCTATATAGTTGGACAGTTCTGTCAATGCTAGCCTTGAAAACATTGATCCATTCTTTTTAAGTGTCCTTGTGAATGGAATGAGGCTAAGAAATTGTATGATTGATAGTGGTGCCTCTAATACTATTATTCCTTTTAAGATTATGGAAAAATTGGGCCTTAAAGTTGATACAGTTAAAGGTAGATGTTGTACAATGGATTAGAGGGAGGTACCAGTCATTGGGACTATCAATGCAATGCCATATAGGCTGGCAACATATCCAGAGAAAGAGTTAACAATGAGTGTTTTGGAGGTGGACATCCCTCCTCATTATGGGATGCTACTATCTAGAAGGTGGAGTCCTGCCATGGGTGGAAGTTTATAGTGTGATCTATCCTATGCCACTTTCAAGATTGATGATCAGTTTGTCAAGATTGATCGAGAGCCAAGAGTATGCCACATGATTGAAAGGAATATTGACAATGAGACTACATGTTTTTTGGATACTGATATTAATGCTTTTAGGGTAGAGATCCCTATGCTTGAGAGGGAACCTATTTTGTCACCTATCTCTATTGAGGTAAGTGTTAATTTTGTGAAGGGTGATTTGTGGGTAATGTACTTTGATGGTGCAAATTGCAAGGATGGAGTAGGAGCAGGTATTTTACTTATTTCTCCTAATGGAAACACCTACAAATTTTCTTTCACATTGAATTTCTTTTGTACCAACAATATAGTAGAATATGAGGCATTGTTGTTAGGACTAAGGTTGGCACAAAAACATGGTATTACATGCTTAAGTGTTGTTGGTGATTCTGAGTTGGTGGTGTCCCAAGTCAGGTCAGTATATACTTCCAAGAACAAAAGGTTAAAACAATATAGGAATGCAGTTTGGGATTTGATTGAACATTTTGATGCCTTCAATATTGAGTGGAAGGATAGGAGTAACAATAAGATGGCTGACTTGTTAGCCAATATTGCAATCAATCCCAGTGATATTACATTTATTAGTATCTCTAAAGTTGAAATTTAGGCTAGGCCTAGTGTACCAGATAATATTGAAAATTGGCAAGTTTTTGATGATGATAATGATATCTTGAATTTTATGAGTTGTGAAGATTAGTATCATGGTCAGGAATTTGATTGTTTAGCCTTGGTTGAGTCAGTAGAAGGAAGGGAGGTTGTTTTTGGAAATGAAGTTATTCAGCTTAGAACTAACAAGTTGCCTAAGGGGCTTGTTGTTTTGGAGACTATCATTGATAACCAGGATAGAGTTCAAAAGAATATCAAAAGAGAAGATCATGTTGATCTAGAGGAGATAAATCTTGGAACACATGAGGCACCTAAGAAGGTATACATTGGAAGGGACATGTCTCACAAGGTGGGAAAATCTTTGATTGAGTTATTGAGAAAATTCAAGCATGTTTTTGCATGGTCATATGATGACCTAAAGGTTTATAGAGAGGACTTGTTTCAACATATCATTCCTTTGAAGGAAGATGCTAAGCCTTTCTGGCAAAAACAAAGGCTTATTAATCCCACTTTGGCACCTAAGATGCAAGAAGAATTGATGAAGTTAAGAGATGCTGGCATTATCAAGCCCATTAGGCACTCTTCCTGGGTTTCAAACCTTGTTCCTGTGAGGAAGAAAAATGGTGACATCAGGCTTTGTGTGGACTTCAGGAATTTGAACATCAGCTCATTAAAGGATAACTATTGTCTACCCAATATGGAGGCTATGTTGCAGAGAGTGACCAAATCAGAATTGATTTCTATGATGGATGGTTTCTCTGGTTACAATTAGGTAATTGTAAAAGAATCAGAACAATTCAAGATAGCTTTCACAACACCTTGGGGGACATATGTTTATGTGAGAATGCCTTTTGGTCTCACAAATGTTGGTGCTACTTTTCAGAGGGCAATGGATGTTGCCTTTTCAGATTTTATAAATGATTTCCTTGTTGTGTATCAATATGATTTAACTGCTTATTCCAAGAAGGAGGATGACCATTGTACTCATTTAGAGAAAATATTTGTGAGGGCTCTGGAATATGGCATTTCATTAAACCCAAGGAAATGTTCATTTGGTGTCACTGAGGGTAAGTTGCTTGGCCACTTAGTGGGGAAGCTGCAAGGAGTGAGAATTGATCCTGAGAGGGTGGCAGCTATTGATAAAATTCAGAGGCCAAAGAATATTAAAGGGATTCAGTCCTTCTTTGGTCAGGTCAATTTCTTAAGGAGGTTTGTGAAAAATTTTGCAGAGGTTACTAGACCTATTTCTAAGATGTTGAAGAAGGGATCTGCAATCAATTGGGAGGGTGAGCCTGGTGAGGCTTTCAAAAATATCAAGCAGGCTATCAAAGATGCACCTATGCTTAAGGCACCTAATTATAGTATCCCAATGCATATTTTATCTTTTGCATCTTTTCACACTATTGCTATAGTTTTGTTACAAAAGAATAAGGATGGTTATGAGTAGCCTATTGCATTTTTCAGTAACTCTTTACAGGCTGCTAAATTGAAATATGACATAAATGAGAAACATGCATATGCACTTGTGAAGGCAGTCAAGGCTTTTAGGTGTTACTTGATGGGGGTAGTTGTGATTGCTTTTGTGCCAAGTGTAGCAGTGAAGGATATCTTTTCACAGCAAGAGGTATCTGGGAGAAGATGCAGATGGATCAATAGGATCCAAGAATTTAACATTGATATTGAAATTACCAAATTAGTTAGAGGACAAGGATTGGCAAAACTAATGGCTCAATCCAATCTTAATGCAAATTGGATAAATCATTCTGAAATTGATTATACATGTGATATGGATGATTGTGTTTGGTATCAAGACATTATCTATTATATGAGAAATATGAGATGTCCAGTAGAAATGAATGATAATCAGAAGAGGACATTAAAATTATAGGCCATCAAGTATGTAATTGTGAAATGTAAATTATATAGAAAGAATTTAGATTGCATACTTTTGAAATATGTTGATGAAGATTAGGCTAACAAGTTGTTAAAGGAAATGCATGAAGGATTTTTTGGTGGACATTACATGGGTAAAACTACTGCTCATAAAATCTTGAGAGTAGGATTCTGGTGGCCCACAATCTTCAAGGATATAGAATAGTTGGTAAGGAGGTGTGATGCTTGTCAAAGGTTCTCTGGTAAGCTTAAATTTTTAGGTAACATGCCATTAAAATCAGTAGAAGTACAGGCTCCTTTCCAACAATGGGGAATTGATTTGATAGGGGAGATACCAAACAAGTCAAGTGGAGGACACTCATGGATCTTAGTTGCCACTGATTACTTTACAAAGTGGGTAGAGGCTATACCTACAAGAAATTCAACTAGCAAGGTGGTACCTGATTTTCTATTGAACAACATTGTTACAAGGTTTGGGTACCCTAAGAGGATAGTAAGTGATAATGCAATGTGCTTTAGGTTTGCTGAATATAAGGACTTTTGCAAAAGTTTAGGAATTCAGATTTTTAATTCTTCACCTTATCATCCACAAGGAAATGGACAAGAAGAATCTACTAATAAGAGTTTGATTAAGATCCTCAAGAGGATTCTTGAAAAGAATAAGAGGGCATGGAATTAAAAACTGCCATTAGCTGTATGGGCTGGTAGGGTAACTATGAAGAGGGCAATTGGTTGTGCACCATTTGACCTAGTATATGGAATACATGCAAGAATGCCTCAGAATAATTTATTGGAAATGTATAAATTTGTGCAAATATATGATGATGACATAGATGATGAAATGCAATTGATAATTGAGGACCTCATTAGGTTGGATGAGACTAGAAGAGAGTCAGTTGCAAGAAATGCCAAATTGCAGTTACAGGTTAAGAATTTGTATGACAAGAAGATTGTTGAAAGAAAGTTTGAACCTGGTGATTTGGTGTTAATTTGGAATGCTAGGTTGGAGGATAAAGGAAAACATGGTAAATTTGATCCCATCTAGCTAGGGCCATATGAAATTCATGAGAAATGGGGCCAAGATTCATATATTGTGAAAGAATTAAATGATGATATTCAAGAATTGCCAGTTCATGGAAAATTCTTGAAGAAATACTTCAATTAAAGGTAGTTTGTTTTCCATGAATAGTAGTTAGGTTTGTACATGTTGTAAATTCTATAAATAGTTTCTTCGCCTTGCCTTGTTTTGTCCTGGTCTGTAGGGTTTTGGTCCTGTTGCTCTCTATTGTCAGTTTTCCAGTGGGACGGTATACTTTAAACCAGTGATTCTAGGTCCTTACTATGCCTGTAGGAGGCATACATCCCCAGATAGAACCACTGTTAACACCTTGAAAAAATTCCATGGCTCTGGCCCTTTTTCCCTGGTCTCTGTAGTTGTTTAAAGATCTCTGGCCTTAATCCCCTAGTTCAAATTTTTGAAAATCTAGCCGTTGCTAGAAATAAACCCTTTGTATTCCTTGGCCCTGTTCTAATTTCAAGTTAACTTTTTGGGTCACTTAAAGGTCCTAATTCACATGTGCTAATTGTTAACCCTTTGTCGCATGATTGCATGAAACTTTTTTCTTTTATGTGATCTTATGACTAAAGGTTTGATGTCAGACCCCTTTAATATTTTCCTAGGTCAGTCGGCTTTAATATTCCCTAAGTCTAGTGTTTTAATTTTTCCTATGTTTCAAGCTTAATATTTCATAGGCCCGATCTTCTGACCATGTCTCAATCCAAGGGTTAGTGTAAGTTCTCATTGACTATGTCAGAAGCTTGAGATCTTATGCCAATCATTGATCTTTCCTGATGACACATCGTTTCAAAGAAGTGGGACCTTCTGACTGGTGTGCACAATTGGCAATCTCTCATTGGTCCACCTATTTATGATTTGGTAGTTGTTAGTGGGTCTTGGGTTGCCAGCATGTCAGAGGGTCCTGACATCTGCAAAGGATCGACGGTGGGTGTATCTTTACAAGGGGTGTGTCAGATATATGAGATTTTGAGACAATAGTTGATTCTTTTGTGTGATGTAACCTTTTCTTTCGGTGGGTCCACTGTTACGTATTCTTAGTTGTTGAACTATGATTGGTCTGCATTGTGTGAGTTGGACATATTGTCAGGCCGGCCCAATATCTCAATCATAGGATTCAAGACCAATGGTGGGTGCTTGATCTCATGGAATCTTCCAAGCCTTTGAGATCATGCGCCATCCATTCAATTTTTTGAGTGGTACGATGTTCTCAGTGGGGCCATTTGCTAGGTGGTGCATAGTTGTTCAAATCTTATTGGTCGATGAGAGGAATCAACAAAGTGGGGCCATTGTCAGAAGGATCAATGATGGGGACAAAATCTACAGTTGGTGTAAGTTCTCATCGATTGTGTCAGAGCCATGAGATCTTTTTCCCGTTGTCCATTTTCAAAGGCTTAGGTAGGTGGGTCCTATGTCAGTGGTGACCAAGCAGTGATAGTGAATGATGTGGTGACAAATGGCACAAAGCGGGCCCAAGTGGGGTCTAAGGTCTTAGCAGTCTGGACAAAAGTGCTTCACGGTTCTGCTAGATTTGAAAGGGTTCGCTCATTCGCAAAGTAAGATGGCAGTTCTCTAAATGTTTTAGCGGTTCAACAAACAAGCATTCGCATAGTCACCAAAATTTCTAGTGGTATTATAAAGTGTTTCACAAACTAGCAGAAACCTTCAGTCGCCAATTCACTAAATTTGACTGGAGCCCTTTTAAGAGATAAGTCATAAAGACCACAAAAAAGAGAGATCTAATGGTCAGGACTTAAAGTTGGTCGAGATTCAAATGTGGATCATCGATGCACTACTGGTGCCATGGAAATGACTATTATTTTTCAAATTCAAATTTGTAGAGGGTTTCCTACGACCAGAAGGACTAAAATTGAATGCTTTCACGGCCGGATTTGATTTTTTTGGTGGTGCTTGCTGTTACAGTGTGGTCCAGAGTGTGCCATGATCATTTGCAGGGGTTTGTACTATGTTTTGTGTGCTCGAGGCATGCTGCAGGTGACTGAACTAGTTGACAAATTGAACATTTTTGTGGTTCTCATTACCTTCTTAGTGAAATTATCATGATCGTGGATCACTCCAGGATTTTCTTTCCCCTAGTTGCCTAGGTTTCTTCCCCTAGAATAAATTTGTGACCGTTTCTAGTTGGTTGGGTGGTTGAAAACCATAATCCTAGTCATCCGTAGCTTGTTGCATCCTATTTTGGGATTCCAAGATGACTAGGGGGGTATATATTGTAACATTTTTTATTTTGTAAGGGTTGTTGTTGATGGTATTATACTGAGCAAGGAGAGCCTAGATTTTGGGTCTACTTCTTTGGCATTTTGTTTTTTGATAATGTATTGATTCTGCAAGTCTTAATGAGAATATAGTTGAATTCCAATCTCATAGTGGTATATGTCTTTTTGTTTTGTTCTTGAGCTCATATATGTTAATTTCACAAAGTGGGTTAGCATATGGTAAACAAAGAGTATTTTGAGATTATCTTTGAGTTCCTAACAAAGTTAGGATTAAAGTCTTTCAGGTAGTCTCAGTGAGTTCATGGCTTGATAAGAATTTGATGTCCTGATATGTGAGTGAGAGGGATAATAGTAAAAGCACTTATCCTAAATTCAAGTGTGTTTGAGTTAGGGTCTTCGGTTGATGTATGCTATTAGGTGACTCTATGCCCTGGTTAAGGCACTGAGCCCTTCTCTGGATGCAGTCCATCATCATCAATCACACACACATTCAAATGATAAAATCTTTAATCAATTGGTAAGGGTATAGTTGTATATTATTTGAGACTCCTTTGGAGAAGTGAGTCAAGGGTACACCCGCCTGAGCATTAGAGCTCAAAGTGCAAGAGGATCTCATTATTGATCCTTGTTAATTGACCCTCTTCCTTGTAGACTTTGGAGTGGTGATAGAGTCAAAGCATTATTAAAAGTTATCCATCAAAGTATAAATCTATAATTTGAAGATCAAAGGGAACTCCCAACAAGATCTATTGAGGGTATAGAGGTTGAATCTTGGCTTATAAGCCTTTGACAGTGTTTTAGATTGCACCCTTATGGGAGTAATCTTAAGGCATGTATGGCAATTCATCTTTTGTGAGGGATAGCCTCCACATGGTGGAGACAGGAAGAGTTCAAGGGCCATTTTGTTATGGACACACTCACTTGGGAAACCTTCTTGGAAAGGTTTAGGACCTGATACTTGTCAGAGTAGTTTCGTCAGCGTCGTATAGACAAATTTCATGATCTACAACAGCGAGGACTTTCAGTGGCTCAATATGAAAGAAAATTCATCGAGCTCCTCCCATATGTAGAGTACATGAAGTATGAAAAACTTCAAGTAAATCACTTTATCAAGGGATTGAACCACACCATATCTGGCATGGTACGCATGACTCCACCGGGAGACTTACGTTACAGAGTTGAGAGAGTAGTCATTGCTGAGGATATTAATAAAGGATCTTAGAACCATAATTCCACACCTAAAAATTTTGGCTATCAGAAACCCCCTTCAAAGGGTAATTAGAGGAACTCAAGGTCATTTAGGGCCCCACAACAACAACAACCACAACAGTCCCAGTAGGACTAGAGGCCACAGGTGCCAAGCACACCGCCAAGGCAGACTCAACAATCCTCTAGGGGTGGGTACAATGAGTCATCTAGGACTTCAAGCTCACAGTACTCTAGGCCTTCAAGTGTTCAAGTTCAGTCATGTGGGCCATGTTATACTTGTGGTGCCATGGGTCACTTAGCTAGATAATGTTCTCGGGGTGGTAATCAGCATGCAGTGATGTCTAAACCGACAGTTTAGGCTAGGGGAAAGTCCCACATGGTTTTTGCAGCGGTTGATAACCACCCAGTGGAGCATCAGACCACCATCATTGAGACCTTAGGTGGAGTTGGATGAATAGTTGGCTATGAAGCCCATTTGTATTATGACACGACAAATCCTTGCACTTCAAGGCAGGAAGCTAGACTAGGTTAGGATCCAGTAGTATTGCTATGATGAGGTTATAGTCCCTTGAGAGGACACAACATAGATGAGGTCATAGTATCCCCACCTCTTTTATGAACTCTAGGAGGAGGTTCATACCTAGAGGGGGTGAATGTGAGACCTACCAGATAGTCATATCTATACTGCTTTATTTTCCATGCTTTGAGTACTTATTTCACAGACATACTTGACTATTTGAGACACTTATGTATTTAAGGATCTGTTGAATTCTGTGTTATATGTGTATGCACCCAAAAATGGTCACCTAGACTTTGGGCCCCATTTATTTGATTTATTTATCTCTGAATTAGTTTTATCAATAATCAATATTTTTCAACACTATCAATTTCTTGATCAAATCCTAATTTCATCATTTTTGATTATTTTCCATGGGCTAACCATTTTATCCTAAAGTTTTTATTTACTTAAAAGGAATATTTCCTCCCCTTTTAATAAATAAAAATCCCTCTCTTTTCCTCTTATCTTAAGTTGCACAAATAAAGCATCATTCTTATTTTATAAAAAGAGAAAAAGTACTTTTTGTCTCATATGGACACAAAAGTCAACTCCTATTTTCTAATTGGAGGATATTTGTGCACAAGAATCAAGCTTCCATTTTTCTCCACTGTTGATTAAGTCTTTTGCCTCTTAATCTGAATGGTCCATTTCACCTTATTTCTTATAAAAAAAGAGCTCTCTCCTTCATTTGAGGATCATGTTTTATGCTATTGTTATGTTGTTGGTTTCCTAGGTCATTTGGAGCTTTTTTTGAAGACACTCTTGCATCCAAGCTTTGAAGATCATTTTTGCATTCCATAGTTGCATATTTCCCTTCTTAGTTTGCATATCATGGCATTTTAGAGTAATTTTCCTTTTATGCAATAGATTTAGCTCACATAGCTTAATTGGGGGTTTGTAATCCATTGCAATTTCCTTTCATACATTAGTTTGCATTGTCATTTGATAGATTAATTTTGCACTCATACTAGTTTCATTTGCATCTTGCACATTTGATTCATTTTGGGGATTTTGGCACTCTTGCCCTAGTCTTCAATTTTTTTTGAATCTATGATTGTGTGGTTGACTAGCAAGGTCACAAGTTTGTAGCTCTAGCTAAGGGCAATTTTATCATAGTATCTTGCAACTCCATGCATAGAGAGCTATGAGCCACTTTGTGAGGCCTCACCTTTGAGAAACCTTGCATGTAATGGTTTATAGAAGTGTGGTCACATTTTCACCATACAATATGTTCGGTACCTAATTATGTAATCAAGGTACACTCAAGATACTATGTGTTTTGATTCAGTTTCAGTTACGATTATGTTGCATATGATGTTATATGATGTTTAAAATGATTGCAATGAAAAGTTGGTTTAGGAAACTGAAGTTCTACTTAGTTGATTGATTTACAGACATAGTTTTAAACCATATAGTATTGATGATGTATTCTATTTATATCATGTTGATTGGACCTACTAATTTGTGCAATGAGTGTGTAGGATAAGTTGACCATGGATCTAAACGCAGAGATCCAATATTGGAACCTATGTTTATACCGTGCATACCAAGGTCCTCTTTGTAAAAGAAACGTGGACCTCGTTGTATAGTCTTTTAATCGTAAATGTGGTTTGCATGTGTGTAATTAAATTAGTTTATGTATATGTGAATTAGCCATGTCATTTGTTTTAATAAATGTGCCAAACTTGGCAAATTGTGGCTAATGTGTTGGCATGGTTAAGTGTTTTATTATTGATTGGGTCAAGAGGCTTGACTAGGATGTAACCTTAGGGTAGGATCAACTGACCTTGGGTTGGCAAGTTTCTAGAAGTCAACCAAGACCATAAATTCGTGCATAAACTTTAGGTCAAGTTTAGGAGGGTCATTTGGGCTCCCATAGGTTAACTGGGGTCAATTTTAGCTACCCAGGTTGATACCTTAGGGGTTAGGGGTCATTTTCAACCCATTAAGAGCCTTAAAACTCATTTATGACCCCTCTCAAGTCAAGGTTTTCACTTTGGTCGAAATTGAAGAGTTGTGAGGTTTTCGTTAACCTCTCTCTTCTTCCCACACTTGCATTCAACTCCATTTATGGTGAAGGAAGGCAAGTGGGAAGAAGGGAATGGAAGTTTCTTCCCCTCTTTTGATTGGCTCCTAGATTTTAGGAGGTTTTCCTGTTTAGGAGAGACTTGGAGTAAGCTTTTAGTTGATTGCCCACTCTCTAGATTTGGAGACCACTTGTTGGAAAAAGCTTAGGAGAGAGGCTAGCTTTGGAAGCAGTTCAAGTTTTTCAGGATTTCAACCTTTACTTGGATCAAGGTAGGCCTTGTGCTATTTTTGTTATTTCTTGCATATGTTTGAGCTTGGAGCTCCATTAATGGAGTCCATGGCTTTTTATGGTTCATGTTGTAAAATTTATGTTTTGTAAAAATGTTGTTTTTACTTTGTGATCTCATTTCGGGATGGGTTTCTTCAAGGTTTACTCACCTTAGGGAAGGTGGAGTAACCTTGAAGGGGGTAGTAGGATGTAGACCCAGGATGTGAAGAGTCTCCCATGTGTGGAGGGATAAAACATGGGGTTCCACGATACCCATGATACCAAACATGGCCTATGAGCACCTGGGGGGCATAAGGAGAGTTAGATCGTATCTCTTGGAGATGGTCTTCCCAAGTCCATGTGTGGCTTGGGATAATTGTATCTTGTTTTGGTTTCTCCGACTGGTAATCCACCTCTACCCCATTTTCAGGAAGGTCTCTTGGAGGCCATCCCCTTATAAAGCCCAGTAGGGAATATCACTTTATTGTTTTTGTGTCTTGCTTGTTTTTCCTTCATGCTATGGTTGTCTATTTGTACCCCATTTCATTTGAATCCCCTAGCTTGGGGGTGGCCTTGAAAAGGCCTAGGTTGGGAGGTGAGCCTCTTTTGTCAACCTCACTCTTACAGGTACCCAGCTGGACGCATGGCTTGTAGGGCTTGTGGACTTAGAGAAATTTCAGTTGAAAAACTTGTAATTTTACTTTCCAAAATATGTTGGAACTAGGTATCATGAATTCCTTTGTAAATTAATCCTTTGATTTTTAGAAATACATTTGGGGAAATTTGTTATGGGAAAAACCAAAATTTTGATAAAGTGGAATATTATGGCAAATGTAAATTTAACGTTTCCATTTAAATTCGTGATGAAAATACGTATGAGAAATTAGAAATAAAATTAAGGAATTACGGATTCAATAATCGCTTTTGGCTATGCTATGTCTAACAAATGGATTATGTTGCAATTTTAGCCTTCCATTTTCTATTAAAATAATTATTTAATATTATTGGGAAACTAATAGTTTGAAGAAATTATTATGTTCTTTAACAAATATTTAAATTTGGATAACTTCTTAGTGATTATGTTATTTCGATTTGAAATGTTAAATTAGATTCGTTATTGAAATGATTAAACGTATTTCAAATGAATAGAATGATTGTGCAAATATTATATTCAATCAAACATTTAAACGTACTTTATAAATGGATAAATTAAATGGTTGAAAGTTTTAAAAAAAATGATTATTTAGAATTAAATTATTTTGCACTTAGCATTTTTTTGAGATTTTTGTCAAAATTTAAAATGACCAAAATAAAAATTTGTTTCATGCATGTATTATGGAATCGAATGATGTATTTCAAATTTTTAAAAAGTACTCCTACTATCCGTTGTTTTAATATTCAGGCTTTTGAAATCACATCAACACTTATTTTTATTATATATTTTTTTAAAAGTAATCTTTTATTTTTACTTTTATTCTTTATAAGTATACATATTATAATTAGTAAATTAATAAAACTTAAGTATTCTTAATAGAAATGTTTTTTTTTTTAAATCCGGGATTGCGCAGAGTGCGTTATTGCATGTAAAAAAAAAAATTCTTTTGATAAAAAAGTAAGAGTGATGGCATGGAGCGGGCCCCATCCATTCTCCCCGCTTCCCCTGCCTTGTTTTCAAAGATTTTATTTAGTTTATATATATATATATATATATATATATATATATATATATACAGAGTTTAGTATATAAAAATAATTTTATAATAATGTTTCTATAAATGATTTATTTAAAGATTTTCTTGAGTTGGTTAATATGAGGTTTAGAGTGGTTATTATTTTATTTATTTTTATTTATTTCTTTTTAACATTAATATGTTTGAATATTTCATTGAATAGATTTGTTTTTAAATTTGTCATTTAAAATTTGTTATTGAAAAATATAGTTCTATTAATCTAGATTGAAGGTATTAAATTAGTAAGTTATATGATTAAACAAATAGATTTAAATTTATTTGGAAAGTCTATTTTTATATTGTAATAGACTTATTTTATTAAATGTTGGATTAATTATTTTAGAATAAGATCTTATCGGATAAAGTGTGGGTATAATTTTTATTTAAAGAAAGTAGAAAAAGGAGATATTATTATGAATATTTTAGTTTAAATATTTTACTTAAGTGTCAGTAAGGGGTAAATCCTTGAATAATTTAACTTGGATATTTATCTTGAAATTTTTATTCTTTCTTAAATTGGCCATTTTAATGAATAAAAATGATTAGTTTATTTAATCATTCGCATATTTAAATTAATTGTCATGTTAAAGGAAAAAGTTCATTTAATTTATTTTTGTATTAAATAATATAGTGTAAATTTATTATGCTAAGACATGGTTAATTTCTAAATAAATGAAATCTAGTCTCATTTAGATTTACTTATTTTTAAAGAGTAGATTATTATTTTTTTATTAAAGATTTATTTAAATAGTTTATTAAATATTCTATTCCGATGTTAATGATTTATTGTTATCATCATTTTATGGTCTCACCTAGGGTCTTATTGACCTGGATAGACTTGATGACCAAATATCATGTACGGTTGACTTTCGGTCAACATTAGTCAAACCTTGGGCATAACCTTGGTTTGCATGCACAAACCCTTCCCTGACATATTTTAACCCTTGTAGAACGTTGTTGGACATGTTTGGGCATAGTTGAGTTTTTGGTCAACTCTTGGTCAAATATTGGTCAAACACCTCGGTATGTGTGCCAAGTATTCATGGTTTCTTTTTTGTACCCTTGTAGCAAAGTTGTGCATATTTCGGTGATGGTTGACTTTTGGTTAACTCTAGTTGACTTTTAGTCACCTATCTCGATTTGCATGCCAGTCAAAGCTAGTAGTTTAGGGAACCCTGTAGCTTTGTTTAGAGCAGTTTGTTAAGGTTTGACTTTTGGTCAAACTTGGCAAACATGGTCAACCTAGTATGGTTTGACCTTTGGGGTGTTTTTAGAAACTTCAATATTTTTCAGTTGCCTATTTTATTTTTGCACTGTTTAGCGTGCACATAGGGTCTTGTGCCAGTTAATGAATTCTTCTTAGTTGTGTTCATGTGTTTGTTTTCTAGTTGTTTAGTAGGTTTTAGAAAAAAATTCATAGTTGTGTTTTGCTCAACTTTTTGGGCATGACATTCTCCCTCTGTCATCTTGCTTATGACTGATTCCTTATCTTTGCATCTCTTTCACAACTCTAGGCCAGCCCTAAAGTGTGACAATCTTCTGCATCAATTTGTCAAATGTTCAGCTGTAGCACATTTGATGCAGTGCTCCTAGCTTGTCTAGGTAGCCTCAGTTAGGGGAAGAACCCCTAATTGACTTCTCAAATACTCGTGAGTTTCTTTGGGTAAAGCTTTAGTGAATATGTTAGCTAGTTGTTCTTTTGTATTCACATATTCCATTCGAACATCCGTATCTTGTACTAATTCTCTCAAGTAGTGATACTTGATTGCAATGTGCTTGGTCTTAGTGTGCATCACTAGATTTTTAGAAATATTGATAGCACTTGTGTTGTCACAAAAATTAACAATAGGTTCAGTGATTTCTTCTTTCATGCCTATCAACAATTATTTTATCCATACAAAATTTGAACAGTTTAATGTAGCAGCAACATACTTGGCCTTGATAGTAGATTGGGAAATGTAATTTTGTTTCTTTCTTGTCTAGGAGACTAATCTCTATCCAAGAAAGAAAGCTCCACCACTGGTACTCTTTTTGTCATCTACATTTCCTGCCCAATCAACATCTGTATAAACTCTAAGTTCAAATTTGTCATCCTTCTTATAATATAGACCATAGTTAGTAGTTCCTTTCAAGTATCTCATATTTCTTTTCACGGCCATCATGTGTGTTTCCTTAGGATTGGCAGAGAATCTTGCCACAATCCCAATAGCTAGTGCAATATCTGGTCTACTTTGGACAACATACTATAATTTTCCAATCATGGATCTGTACATAGTCTGATTCACTTCTGTAGCATCATCATTCTTAGATAAATTTTTTCTAGTAACCATAGGAGTTCCCACTAGTTTAGCATCTTCCATCCCAAAAAATTTTAGTATTTCATTAACATACTTAGACTGTGTAATGAAAATTCCTTTCCTCCTCTGATATACTTGTAAACCAACAAAGAATTTGATCTCACCAAACATACTCATTTCAAATTCAGTTTGCATCTCATTTGAAAAACTTTTACATAATGCATCTTGTCCACCAAAAATAATGTCATCCACAAAAATTTTTTCTAACAGGATACCTCTACCTTCTTCATCTTTCATGTATAGATTGCTTATGTCATTTGTTCTTGAAAATCCAATCTATATCAAGTAGTTGTGCAACCAATCATACCATGCTTTGGGAGCTTTCTTCAATCCATATAGTGTTTTGTTCAGTGTGCACACTATGTGTCTTCCGTTTGGATCAATAAAACCTTCTGGTTGTTCTATGTAAACTTCTTCTTCTAGTATACCATTCAAAAATGCAAACTTGACATCCATTTGATATACCTTGAAATTTTTATAAGAAGCATATGCAAGCAGAGTTCTTACTCCTTCCAATCTAGCTATAGGGGCAAATGTCTCCCCATAATCTATTCCTTCTTCTTGTGCGTAGCCTTTGCATACTAGCCTAGCTTTGTTCCTAGTGATTTCATCATTTTCATTCATCTTATTCTGAAACACCCACTTTGTTCCTATAACATTTTTGTTTTTAGGTCTCGGCACCATTGTCCAAGTATCTTTCTTCTCTATCTGGTCAATCTCTTCATTCATTGCTTGTATCCAATCTTCATTCTCCAATGCCTCTCTAGTCGACTTGGGTTCAAATTCACATAGTAGACATGTTGGATCCTTAGTCTTACTTCTGGTCTGAATTCCAGTATTTTTTACTCCAATTATCTGTTCAGGCTTGTGATGTCTTCTTACATATTTTTCCAAAATGTTAGGCCAGTTTTCTGCCATAGCAAAAATCCTTTGAAAATGGCCTATTGCCTTGCAAGTTTTCTTGATATACCCTTTGCCCTGTGTCCCTTGTGTTGTCACTAGGTTCTGGTCAAATTGGCATGTGCTGAATCATAAAATCCTAAAAGTTATTCAAAGTTTAAGGTCTGCGAGAAAATTCTTTAAAATCTGCCATAGTGTCGAAAACACACAGTGTTTTCAAAAGGTTCATGATGTTTTCGACCCTATGCTTCCTATTTGGTTTGGTTATCTTTTGGCATCAGAAACCCATGTTGTTTTTGGCTCCATTATTTGCCTTTTGGTCTGTTAGAAATTCCTGTGTGTTTTTGACCTGTGTGAAAACCCTGTGTATTTTTGACACCGCACTTCTCCCCTGATTGATGGTGTTTTTCTCTAATTGTGCATGTCCGATCATGTGGTGGGTCCGGCTTCTTCCCTATTGGCTGTCACATGGCCGCATGTCTGACTTTTCTAACATGTGATCATGCGATCGCTCGCCACATGGCTGTGTGGGTCCCAGTCCTGTGCGGTTGCTTGGCGGTTTACTTTTCTAACAACGCAGGTGTGATATTGTGGGGCTAGAGATCAAAGATCTACGGTCGGCATATGATCGCATGGAATATTCCATGCCCATGTGATCATGCACCCACCATATGATTTGGTGCCGACGGTTTGTTTTCTTTGGGCCCGCTGGTGGTTGTGGTGATGTGGCAGCCTTTGGTTGGCTGTCGCATGATCACATAGCCCATTCTTTGGCTATGCGATCATGCGACTAGTTAACACATGTCCTTGTTCGTGGTTGCAGAGTTATGTCGTGGCAGGTTCCGGTGATGATTTTCATGGCGGTTGCAGTTGCAATTTTCTTTTGGCTGGCGGTAACGATGGCGGTTAGTATTTGTGGGCAAGTGCATGTTCGCATAGCCCATTTCTGGGCTATGCGATCATGCAACAGGGTGCCACGTGTCCCTGTGGGCCCATCTGTGGCTGTTTAGTGGGCTCAGTGGAGGGTGCTATCGTGGCAGTTTCTGGTTGGACCGTGCTGGCAGGAAGGTGAATTTAAATGCGAGCCTGGGCTTGGGATTCTCGGCAGTGTTTTGACGGTCGACGGGGTGCATGGTAGTGGCTTGTCACATGTTCACATGAGCTAGTTTCCTAGCTTACAAACATGCGACATCACCTTTTGCGGTGACGGTCTAGCATCAGTAGTTAGGAGAAGGCAGAGGATAGCCGGTTGTTGCATGTTCACATAACCCATTTTTGATTTATGTGATCATGCGACCAAGCATATTTTGTGAGGCCCATTTTCCTATGGTGGTCAAATTGTGACTATGCGATTCTATGACTAAGGGTGAACAGGTTGAAGAAGATCAAGCCCGTGTAGTGCATGGTGACCGTTGTAGATTCAAATTTGAATCTCTATGAATGTTTCCAGCGACCGCAAAGGACCAAAATTGATGACAAAGGGGGCCCAAGTTGGTGAAACTAATCTTCTCTACCGCTCTAGTGTGCTCCAGGGTGTGAGATGATTTGCAGAATGGAGTGTCTTGCCGTAGGGGAATAAATGAAATGTACCAAAAGTAGTTGCAGGGTCACTTCCAATTTGAATTTTGTAGATTTTGATTGATCTTCAGTACCTTTTAGAGATTCTTTCATGATTGAAGATGAAGTGTTAATTGCATTCAGGACTTGGTGTTTTCCCTCCGAATTGTATCAAATTTTGAAATGCCTAATTGATGGAAAACTCTAACCATGGTTACCCTTAGCTTATTGCATCCTAACTTGTGTGGGATTTCAAGGTAGCCATGGGTATATATGTTGTTTTTGCTGATTAGCAAAGGGTTCCAGCTTTGGGTTCCTTTCTGGTTCCATGAAAGGTTCTGTTCTATAGATTTCCCCTTATCTCTGCATATAGGGTGTTCTGTATCCATTGTTGGTTCAGAGAATACAATGATTGCTGCAGCAAATTTGTCTTATGTATGAGGATTCAATTTGTTCTTACTCTACTAAACTATCTCCATTTGAATTTTGAATGCATTAATCATACATCAAGCGTGTCTGGTTTTTCTTCTTGTATTGCCTAAGTGTTTGCAAGTGGAGTTATCTTCGTAGAGGTAACTGGTTTAGGGTTAGTGTTTATGCATGTATGAGCTGAAATATCAAAGATAGATCATGCTTGTCTTCCAGTGGATGCTGGTCAATGTATTGTCTGATTTATAGGTCTCTTCTAAGGGGAGGGTTAAAATCCTTTGAATGGATAATAGCATGCTTGAATGCCCAGGTGAGTGTTAAGTTGAGGTTTGGTCATGGTGTGTGATTGATGTCAGGCATCAACACATTGAGCATGTTGTTTTCTTGTTTCATAGCTATCTCTTGCAGTAAGGTATTTGACTCTATGGCCCAATGGATAAGGCACTGGTCTATCAGGGACTTAGGGCATCTCAAGGGACCTTTCAATCATTTTAAAATCATTTCATTTCTGTCCCACCCTTTCCTTTTCAAGTTGTTAGTGTAGGTCTCTGGTTTTCTTACTCACTCCATGCAAGTAGGGCTATTTCATGAGATATTGGCTTCATTAAGGTATAGGATACCTAGGAGCTTGAGAACCATTCCACAATAATCTATCTGCAGGCCTTTAGTTTTGTCATGAGGTGTCTTGAATGTGCAGATAAGGCAATACCCGTCTAAGTGAATGTGGAGCTCGAAGCAGGAGGATTTCTCTTTATCCTCATCAATTGGTTTGTTTTCCTTGTCAAGTGTGAGTGCACTGAGCCCAACTATTTGATTCAAGCTTGGTCCTGCAAGGAAAAAAGCCAACAAAATGGTGACTCTGCTGGGGAGAACATGAAGAAAGCCTATTAAGGCCTCTGGTTGTAGTTATTTTGTAGTAGTCAATATCTTTTGACCAGATTGGTTTTCCCATCCAAGTCACCAACAAAATGGTGAATCTACTGGGGAAGAGGTAAAAGACAGCAAGCTTCCTTGCTTGGTTGGATCATCCCAGGGTCCTAGTTGAAGTCACAGAGTCAAATGAACAAAACACATTAATAAAATTTTCTCACCTAGTTGTGAGTGGCGGCTCTAATTTTTTTCTATTTGGTCAGTGTTTTATAAAAAGTGTGATATATTTGTAGTCCTGACAAGCAGTTATCCTGTGAGGTTGTCTTGTGATTATTGGTTTTGAAGAAGGTTCAGAGTTGAAAAGGTTCTCAGCTGATTTAGATTTGTCCTCTGCAAAGAGGTGGCAGCTCTACCAAGGTTTGAAAGGTGGTTTGGAGGAGACTTCAGATCAATATTTTGTAGCATTCACAACATCTCTAGGTAATCCTATTTCATTAAGCAAGAACAGTCCCTAATTAGGTGAACAAGTCACTAGTGAAAAAGGGAAGTCAATCTTGAAGGTTTGATCATATTTCTGGATAAAAGTTTTAGTTTTGTAATGAGTATCAGAAATATGCTGAGGTTTAAAGATTCATTGGTTGCATGGGTTTGAACAAAATCATTGTCATGAGAACAAGGTGTATTATTTTGTCAATACTTTAAATGGAGTTTCCAGCTTTGATAGATTAGGATGATGTTTCTAGGTCTGGGTGTTATCAGTCAGACCTTAGAAATGTTGATAGAGATAGAGACATTTATCTAATAGGTCAAAGAATCCAGCAGACTTGTACAAAGATTTTAAGATGTGTAGTAGGGGAATGGAAGGAAGGGTCATCCCACTCATACTATAAGAAATTTCTTATAGCTTGTGATGAACTGCTTATGGGTATTGAGCTTCAAGATTTCCAGTATACTGAAATGTTTTTAGTGCTTAGTATGCCTAAATCAGTTGGTTGGACTGCCTCTATTAGAAATGAAGCATTAGAAAAAGTTAAGAAATGGATGGATTCATTTAAGGGTGATGAATCTTGTGGTGTTGATGATGGAACTTGTGATTATCAAGAGATAGAAGATGAATCTGAAGATATGAGTTC
This sequence comes from Chamaecyparis obtusa, assembly GCA_027943335.1. Taxonomy (NCBI): domain Eukaryota; kingdom Viridiplantae; phylum Streptophyta; class Pinopsida; order Cupressales; family Cupressaceae; genus Chamaecyparis; species Chamaecyparis obtusa. The sequence continues at coordinate 371,392 of BSBK01001012.1, forward strand.
CTACAGTGATGACTTGACACCAAAAATTTTAGCCTGTCTCAGATGAGGAAGATATTTGTAGCATTTGCAGTGAGGCAAATGAGATTGAGTGTGAAGTCCAGTACCTGCTATGTAGTGAACAAATTTCAAAGCTTTTGGATGCAGAGTTTCAAAGACGCACTCCCGAGCATGTTTCTGAGATCCCATGCCTAGTGGATATTATTTTTGATGAAGAAAAAATGAGTGATGGCATGGTGTGTGAATCTTCTATTGAGGTCCTTTTTCCCATTTTTGATATGTAAGTGGGTGGTGCACATTATTGCAGTAAATTTGATAATGTCAATGATGATGAGTATGATGATATGTGTACCAGTGTGGATTCAGTTTTTCAAGAGCCTAATGTCTATGGTTCTTCTTTATATTCTGATGGTGGAGAATGCGGCAATTCTGAAGGAGTTTTCTTAGATTTGCAAATGACTGACGATTCATTGACTAATAGTGCTTGTTCCTTTCTTGAAGATGCTGATGTGATTTTTGATCAGCAAGTTGCTACCATTTTCATGCAGTCAGATTTCTATCTTGAGAAGTTTTATATTAGTTTGCAGAGTAGGGAGATAGAAAGTGTTTATTATTCATGGCAAACTAATGTTCAGAATGTTGATGCTTCTAGTCATGGTGTTGAGTTGGAGTGTTTCCTTTTTCAGCATGGCTGTGAAAGCAAAGAGTGTGACATTTTGTTGTCACGAAATGGTCAGCATCTGTGGCAGCCTGATGTCTTTATCTTGCCAGATGATGGTGAGTATGGTGATCATTTTTTGTATAATGTGCTAAATATGGATCACAGTGTTTTTGGCAGGATGGATGAGAAATATATTTTCAGCTCTCCTTTGCTAAGAGAAGATGAAAATTACTTGTTTGATAGAGGAAAGACCTGATCAAAAGTTTTGGGGCCCTGAGCCTTTTGTGAATATTGTAAATTTTTGTATATAAGTTGCTTTCCCCTGCCCTATTTTGCCCTGGTCTATCAGTTTTTGTTCCTGTTGCTTGGTCCTACTCTACTTGTTCCTTGTTGTTTGCAATTTTGTCTTGTGGGGTGGTCTACTCTCCCAGAAATCCTAAATTCTTGCATGGGCACAAGCTACCCATCATCCCCAGACAGAGCCACTATTAGGCTAGTTTTCTGCCATAGCAAAAATCTTTTGAAAATGGCCTATTGCCTTGCAAGTTTTCTTGATATACCCTTCACCCTATGTCCCTTGTGTTGTCACTAGGTTCTGGTCAAATTTGCATGTGCTGAATCATAAAATCCTAAAAGTTATTCAAAGTTTAAGGTTTGCAGGAAAATTCTTTAAAATTTGCCACTGTAAAAAATGCACAGTGTTTTCAAAAGGTCCATGATGTTTTCAACCTATGTGTTGTTTTTGACCCTGTGCTTCCTATTTGGTTCACTTATATTTTGGCATCAGAAACCCATGTTGTTTTTAGGTCCCTTGTTTGCCTTTTGGTCTGTTAGAAATTCCTGTGTGTTTTTGACACCGCACTTCTACCCTGATTGATGGTATTTTTCTCTAACTGTGCATGTCTGACCATGTGGTGGGTCTGACTTCTTCCCTATTGGCTATCGCATGGCCACATGTGAGAATTTTCTAACATGTGATCATGTGACTGCTTGCCACGTGGCCATATGGGTCCTAGTCCTGTGTGGCTGCTTGGCGGTTTACTTTTCTAACAGTGCAGGTGCGACATTGTGGGGCTAGAGATTGAAGATCTATGGTTGGTGTATGATCACATGGAATATTCCATGCCCATGCAATCATGCACCCACCATCCAATTTGGTGCTGATGGTTTGTTCGCTTTGGGCCCGCTAGCGGATGTGGTGATGTGGTAGCCTTTGGTTGGTTGTTGCATGATCACATAGCCCATTCTTTGGCTATGCGATCATGTGACCAGCTGACATGTGTCCTTGTTTGCGGTTGCAGAGTTGTGCCATGGTAGGTTTTGGTGACGGTTTCCATGGTAGTTGCGGTGGCAATTTTCTTTTGGCTGGTGGTAACGGTGGCGGTTAGTGTTTGCGAGCTGGCGCATGTTCGCATAGCCCATTTTCAGGTTATGCGATCATGCGAAAGGGCACCACATGTCCCTGTGGGTCCATCTGAAGCTGTTTGGCGGGCTTGGTGGAGGGTGTTGTCATGGCAATTTTTGGTTGGACCGTGCTGGTGGGAAGGTGAATTTGAACGCGGGCCTAGGCTTGGGATTCTCGATAGTGTTTTGACGGCCGATGGGATACATGGTAGTGGCTTGTCACATGTTTGCGTGAGCTAGTTTCCTAGCTTACGAACATGTGACATCCCCTTTTGCGGTGACGGTCTGGCATCGGTAGTTAGGAGAAGGCAGAGGATAGCTGGTTGTGGCATGTTCGCATAACCTATTTTTAGGTTATGTGATCATGCGACCAAGCATATTTTGTGAGGCCCATTTTCCTATGGTGGTCAAATTGTGACTGCGAGGTTGCGCGACTAAGGGTGAACAGGTTGAAGAACATAAAGCCCGCGTAGTGCATGGTGACCATTGAAGATTCAAATTTGAATCTCTGTGAATGTTTCCAGTGATCGAAAAGGACCAAAATCGATGACAGAGGGGGCCCGAGTTGGTGAAATTGATCTTCTCCATCACTCTAGTGTGCTCCAGGGTGTGAGATGATTTGCAGAATGGAGTGTCTTGCCATAGGGGAATAAATTAAATGTACCAAAAGTAGTTGTAGGGTTGCTTCCAATTTGAATTTTGTAGATTTTGATTGATCTTCGGTGCATTTCAGAGATTCTTTCATGATTGAAGATCAAGTGTTAATTGCATTTAGGACTTGGTGTTTTCCCTCTGAATTGTATCAGATTTTGAAATGCCTAATTGATGGAAAACTCTAACCATGGTTACCCTTAGCTTGTTGCATCCTAACTTGTGTGGGATTTCAATGTAACCATGGGTATATATGTTGTTTTTGTTGATTAGCAAAGGGTTCGAGCTTTGGGTTCCTTTCTGGCTCCATGAAAGGTTCTGTTCTGCAGATTTCCCCTTATCTCTACATATAGGGTGTTCTGTCTCCATTGTTGGTTCAGAGAATACAATGCATGCTGCAGCAGATTTTTCTTATGTATGAGGATTCAATTTTTTCTTACTATACTAAACTATCTCCATTTGAATTCTAAATGTATTAATCATACATCAAGGGTGTCTAGTTTTTCTGCTTGTATTGCCTAAGTGTTTGCAAGTGGAGTTATCTTTGCAGAGGTAACTGGTTCAGGGTTAGTGTTTATGCATGTATGAGCTGAAATATCAAAGATAGATCATGCTTGTCTTCCAGTGGATGTTGGTCAATGTATTATCTGATTTATAGGTCTCTTCCAAGGGGAGGGTTAAAATCCTTTGAATGGATAATAGCATGCTTGAATGCATAGGTGGGTGTTAAGTTGAGGTTTGGTCATGGTGTGTGATTGATGTCAAGCGTCAAGACATTGAGCATATTGTTTTCTTGTTTCATAGTTGTCTCTTACAGTAAGGTATTTGACTCTGTAGCCCAATGGATAAGGCACTGGTCTATCAAGGACTTAGGGCATCTCAGGGGACCTTTCAGTCATTTTAAAATCATTTCATTTCTATCCCACCCTTTCCTTTTCAAGTTGTTAGTATAGGTCTCTGGTTTTCTTACTCACTCCATGCAAGTAGGGCTATTGCATGAGATATTGGCTTCATTGAGGTACAGGATACCTAGGAGTTTGAGAACCATTCCACAATAATCTCTCTATAGGCCTTTAGTTTTGTCATGAGGTGTCTTGAATGTGCAGATAAGGCAATACTCACCTAAGTGAATGTGGAGCTCGAAGAAAAAGGAGGATTTCTCTTTATCCTCATCAATTGGTTTGTTTTCCTTGTCAAGTGTGAGTGCCTAACTAGTGTTCTAAGCCCAACTATTTGATTCAAGCTTGGTCCTACAAGGAAAAAATCCAACACAAAACATGCTCAGCTCCTCTCTCCTCTATTTCATCTTGTTCCACAACAAGATTGTCAGATTCAACTCCTGAATGCTCATCAGCCTCTTCCTAATACACAATAGCATTTTCTTGTAGCTCGACATGTTCTTGTTCTTTCTCGACACTATTTTCCTGACACTTAGCAGCATCTATCTATTTCTCGACATTGCTTACCTGAGACTCAACATCAGGTGCAAGTCTATTACTTGCCTCTTCTTCTTCCTCAATGTACACAAAAGATCTATAATCTTCTGGTTCTCTTTTGCTATCAACTTCATTTCTTTCTACATACTCATCAATTTTGACATTCACACTTTCCACAATTTTGTTAGTGTTAGAGTTCAAACACTTATAAGCTTTACTTTTTGTGGAGTATCCTAGAAATATGCCTTCATCACTCTTAGCATTAAACATTTTAGCTTGTTTGTGATGAAATTCCACTCGGTAACCAGTTTTGTTTAGCTGAGAAACACTTAACAATTTATAATTAAGACCTTCAACCCAATATGCATTTTCACAAGATATCTTATTAGTTAGTTTAATCAAACCTTTTCCTCTAACAAGACATGGTGCATCATTACCAAATTTTACACTTTTACCTCTGTAATGATGTAGGGTCTCAAACTTATTTTTGTCACCAGTCATGTGATGTGAACAACCACTGTCAATAATCCATTTTTCATTCTTGTTCACATAGGATATCAATGTAATTTTCTCATCCTCATCAGATTAATCTTTCATTGCAACATAGACTACCTCAATTTAAAAATCATCACTATCAGTGTCAGTTTCTTTTTCAATAATGTAACAAGATTTCTTACCTTTTCCTTTGTAGTCTTTGTTCCATCGGTAGCTTCTATCATCCTTTCTATCTTTGTGTTTTCTTTTCCTTTCATCCTCTTTATCCTTCCTGTCAAGACATCTAGCAGCTATATGACCGACTTTATTACATGCAAAACATATAATAGGGAGTTTACCTTTATAATTTCCTTTTCCCCTTCTCAGTCTTCTAGCCATAAGAGCTTCTAGATCTTCCAGATCTTCATCAGATGTGTCACTGTCACTTTCACTATCATTATCACTTTCACTAATACATCTTTCTTTTTCTTTCTTTGGCTTGTTCAGAACTAGTTGTGACTTGAAAGCAGATTCAACATTTCCAATGCTTCCAACAGTGAAATTATCATAGTTAGAGAGTTCAAAAGAAGTCATCTTACCAACCAAACTTTCCAAAGTAAGCACATTAGTAGAGTTACATCTAGATTCTTGAATAGCTAAGATCTTAATAGCATATATAGGATGCAGGGTTCTTGGTACTTTCAAAATTATAGTTTCATCATCAATAACCCCATTTTCTCCTCTAATAGCATTCACAACTTATTTTATTCTACAACAATATTATGCAATGTTTTCACCTTCTTGCATTCTCATTTCATCAAACTTACCTCTAAGACTCTTGGCCTTAGCTTTCAACACATTTAGGTCACCACCATAGATCTTTGCAAGTGCGTCCCACATATCCTTTGCAGTTGTGCAATCCTTAATGTCCTCAAATTTAGGATAGCTTAGGGAAAATGCAATTTCCAGCATTGCCTGATTATGTTCTTGCTTAGCTCTCATTTCTTCAGCAGTCAAAGGTGCAACTGGTGAGACATAGCTATTTTCAATGTAGTACTTTGCAGAGTCACCAATACTGGCCAGATCCAGCTTCATCAAGCTTTTTGATGTAGGGAAATTTTCCTTCTTCAGCTTTCGTACCTCCTTCTTATACATCTTGATCATTTGCTTCAAGCCCCTTTAAACTTGATTTTTGTAAACACTAATAATAAGCAACAAAGCTCTGATACCAATTCTTAATATGATTTAGAACAACAGAGAGGGGGGGTGAATTAGTTGTTCTCAGGTCTTGATGTATTAAACAATTTCCAAAAACTTTTCTTTAAATCAGATCCAAAACTAAAACAAACTCCGTCATCACTAATTCAATAATAGAAACATACAACAATGCAGTTCACTACCCATCAGTAACTTAACTTGTAAAACATAGAAATGTTCAAACCAAAACATTCACACAAGTATTAACACCAGGATTTATAGTGGAAACCCAATTTGGGAAAAACCACTTTGTAACATGCTACTATTATTTTCACTCTTCTAAAGTGAGCTCGGTAAAAAGCCAACCCGGTCAAAGGTTATAATACACACTGTCAGGTGTGACCCAGTTAAAGGATTTCAATCACACTATTAAAAGTGAGCCTAGTCATAGGACTTACATACACTCCATTAGAATGCAACCTTGTTCAAAGGATTTAACATATGACTGTTAGGTCGACCTCTATTAAAAGGATTTTGACTGTACCAATGGTTAGAAAGTAGCAACTATGTTTATTAGAAAAATATACAACTCACTTTTCAAATATCAGATATGATTCCATACACTAATGCTGGTTTACTGACTTTGAAACTTTTCCATCTCCATCTCTGATCTACTCAAAACTTTTCTTCAAGCAACGACCACAATTCTCCTTTAGTCTTTTCTACTTATTTAGTCAATAAAAGTTTACTGATCTTCCAGCATTCTCTGTTCTCTCTCTTTACTTACATATCTAGCACTTTTATATACTTTCCTCAATTAGGTTAACTCATCTTATGCCGCTCAACCTCATTCGTAGATCTTAGGGTTAGGTCAAATTCATTGAATCTACCCACTTCATGTTCTTCGACTCCTTTTCTAGAATCATCTCAAATCTCTTAAAGATTTACAATAAAACATTTTATAGTGCATTTAATGCTTTCAAACAATCAATAAATAAAGTCAACACATTTTACATAATCCAAGAATTCAACAATTTTGGTTCCAAAATTAAATTCTCTTCAAATATAAAATTGTTGATGCTCAATCAATACTGTGATCATCCACTCGGTCTTCATGTAGAAAGCTTGGTCATTACTAAAAATGTTTCCTCATCTTACACTGTCTTCCTTGACAATTTACTGATGCTCAGTCGACACTAAAATTTTGGTCGGCATATACTTACTCAGTCGACACTAGCATAACTCGGCTTAAACATGATTTTTCCATTCTTTGCTCAGCTAAGCCTACCAATTTAGTCTTCAGTCTTACTAAGATAAACAATACATTGTCACATCATTGTGCAACATAGTCAAGTACACTTTGTAGCATCAAGATAACTCAACCTTTCCTTAGGTGCTATGGTTACCAACTTTGCCTAGCCCCTTAGCAACACTCAAATAGATATAGTACTTTCCTAAGTAGCAACAGTCTTACCAATTAAGGTTTGACATCAATGACAATACAAGAATTATTTCAATCGTAGTTTCCAACAGCTTTTTCTATGACTTCCTTTGTCATATTTTCTTCTGCTAGAAGGGCTTAAATTATATCCTCTAGAATCTGTGAAGTGAGTTGGCTTAGTGTAAAGACAACATTACTATATTTGGAAGATAATCTATTTAAAAGGGTGGCCTTAGCATCATCATCATCAATAGGAGACGTAACTTCTGCAAGTTGTCTAATGAGAGACCTTAAATTACCTATAATGATTTGACATTGTGATCCCATTTTTCATTTATAATCTAAACAACTAAATTTTTGGAGAAAAATTTGCATTGACATCTTTTTCTCCAAACAACTTGTTTAGATTATCTCAAATATCGACATAAGTGTTATCTAGATCTACATGATGAAGTTCAGAATCTGCAAGAGTAAGACCAATAATAGCCTTAGCTTTATCATCTCTACTATTCCACTCCAACAATTTATTTGCATCTATAGATGGTTTTGTTTTCCCGCTTACTATGCCCCATAGGTTTTTATTCATCAATTGGAGCTGTATTTTTATTCTCCACGTATGAAAATTGAACCTAGAGTATTTATCTAATGAAATTTCTATTGAACAACAACACTAGAAACCACCTTGACCATTCACAAAATTGAAAAATATTATGTATTCTATACATAGTTGAAAGTGTGTACTTACTATATTCTGGCTGTATTAGAAATGAAGTACTTGACCATGAGCCTTTGATTAGAATGACCATCAAACCATAGTAAAATTGAAGGTCAACGTAACTTGTCCACCTCATATCCAAAAACTCTTCAACAGTGACGACAAACAACTCTACTCCAAATGTTAATTCATACCTTATCATTAACTTTGTGCCTCTATCTATAGTAATTGATGAAGAGCACAAACCAATGATCATGAAGGATGTTGAAGCCCAGTCACAATTTGTGTTATCTCAGCAATGTAATAGATGCTTTTTCTAAATTTACAGATTGAATTTCTTGAGTCCGTTCAAACTATCCATCACAGAGGTAGTTGAACATAGAGATACATGAGATGACCACTTCAAACCACGCAAAAAAGTCACAGGTAGAACCACAAAGTAGGTGCAACCTCTCTACATTTTCCTTTCTACAACTGCAACAATTCTTATGTCTTCACAAACAACAATCACATGCATCCTATATTGTCCTTTTTCTGTAATGAAAATGGTTTAAAATGAATTGAAATTCTCTTGTATTTGTTAAATGATGTCTTGTCTCCACACTTTCAAGTCATCGGGCACTCTTTATATTTCCCATGTTGCATACCATTTTTTTAGCATCACTACAACATCCTTTCTATGTGCATCCAAACAGATTTCAAAGTTGCACATTCAAATAGTTCGGTTGTCAGTAATTTGACATCTTCTTCATTGACGACTAAATTCTCTTTCGCCTATTCTCCATTCAAAAGGCCAAAGTACCTTATTGCTGCTCTAATACCAAATGATAAAATATAAGAGTATGCTTCAATGATTCGATCCAATATTTGATTACATAAATGACTTTTTATCCATTGCAATTTTCAGTATGTTACTTCTTGTAGTTACCAAATGGTAACCAACAATGTAATGAAGTTATGCCAATAGTTTGTTGGAGATTGTTTCTGGCTTAGATTGTGTATAAGTTTTTGCATCAACATTTTAGATCATACTCTATTTTTGTGGTTTTTGTTTCATTGTTGTCCATTAGTTGGATGTTTGTTTTGTAATAGGGTTTTTTGTCCCTTCAAAACTAGCTTTCTTTTAATTTAAAAAATGGAAGGATTATGACAATATAATTTGTAAGACTGTAGCACTCAATATAGTCTTTCTAGTGAGCATAATTTTGAATATTTTTGTTTAATTATTAAATTAATTTTTTATTTTCTAGTGAACATAAGTTTAAAAGCCATTGTCAAGCTATTTGTTCTGCACACATGAAAAATTGGTAAAATAAATTAATTTTAAAAATTATATGTGGATTGATTTTTTAATGGGTAATGGGCCAAAGCCAAAATCATCATGGGGCTCAAGTAGACTTGAACCCAAGACCTCTCAGATGGGAGGCTCGCAAATTACCACTACATTGGAGGGTGTTCCCCATATGTGCATTGAGATTGATCTTATTTTAGCTAAAAAAAGAGGCTAATGCAAATATATAGAAAATCTAAGAGTCGTCATTCAAAGCGTAGTATGTCATGCATAGTTAAAAAATATTTTACCTTAATCATATATTATACTTTTTGAAAATAAAACTAAAAATAAAGTAAATGTAGAAAAAATTAGATTAGATCTTAAATATAACCTTTTAAAAAGATGCTAATAATACCGGTCTTGAACTCATTCAAAAATAAATGAAAGGTAAAATAATTTTAACTTAATCACAATATTTTTTGTAGACACCTAAAAATCCTTTAGAAAATAAAGTATTTTTATTTTCTGAAAAATCCCTGATGACATCATCATTTATTAATTAATTAATTTATTTATTTTTATGTCATTAAATCCCTTTATCTTAATTAAAAATATTTAATTAAGAAATCCCTCCCAAAAATGTTTAAATCTTATTTAAACATTATCTCCTTATTTATTAATTATTTTAATTAATAAATTGACCAAAAATCCCAAAATAAATTATTTATTTATTTTTTGCCCAAAACTTGGCCAATTTCCTTTAGACCACTAACCTCTTCCAAAATTTTCTAATCCCTTCTTAATTTCGATTAAAAGGCTAATCCCATCTTTTCTAACCCTAATCCCAAGGCCAAATATTTAATTAAGATTAAATATTTAAATTTCATATTTATTGAAAATATTTCAATAAATATTCCCAAAACTTAAGCTTTTGGAATGAATAAACTTTTATTCCATAAAACCAAGGAGAATTCTAGACTCTTCTAGAATCTTCTCAAACCCAACTTCTTCACCCATCCTAATCCTAACATTATCCTAATTCCTCCCTTAACCTTGTCACATTCCCTAAACAAGGTTAGCCAAACTCTTAAGCTTACCCAAAAGTCAACAAAGAGGGCTTCCCTTTTTGAAATGCATTGAAGGCATTTAAGGCCTCCTTATCCCTCTTACATGCATTTATGGTGCATTTAAGAAGCCCCTCACCCCTTTCTTACACCCTTTGACCTTAGGCACATTTCCCAAATTGTGCACATTCCTTCCATCTTTCAATCCAATGCCCTTGTGACACTTGTCACAAGGAGGTGATCCCTAAACTAGCACAATCCATGTGCTCCCCTTTGAATGAATCTTGGCCTCTCTTAAGGATTTCAATCCTGGCCACTCATTCTTCCTTCCCAAATTCTATAAATACCCCTCCTTTCAAGAGAAAAATCAATTAGCTTACTTTCATTCTCATGCATTGTTATAATGCCATTTTCATGTTAGATCTTAGCAAATCATTCTAATTTAGTTTACTTTCAAGCATTTTAGTTCATCATAGCTTAGCAATAATGGATTAACATAGTTTTTCTTATTGTTTTGCATAGCATAGCATCATATCACATCTCTATTTGGTCTAAAATCAATCTTAGATTCCTCATCATGTAGCTTAATCTTCATTAAAGTATTTTTGGATCCTTGAGGCCTTAGGGGCAAATCAGGTGTTCTATACCTATTTTTGTGCCATTTTGGGGTTTTCATGGATTTCAATTCATCCTAAATGCATTTAGAGTATGCTCCAAGTGCTTAGAGAGCACACTCACATCACCCTTATCAGAGCAAATCAAACAGTGCTTGGGTGCACCTGTTTTTGGCTCAATCTGAGGTGGCTAGCTTAGAGTTTCGTTGTTTTTGTTTTGATTGTATGCTAGATTAAACTCTTAATGTTTGATTGATTTGAGCCTTTCAAAATAGATAACAGGTACCCTCGAAAGCCTTGCTCACATTCTGGCACGCCCGGTGGGACCAAAACCACAATCATTTTGATGAGATTATACTTTATATTCTTGTATTTGCAGGAAACAAATGAAATGTCACCTTCAAGCAATTAAATGTCACCTACAGCAATTAAATGTTGCCTTCAAGAAAAGAAATGTCGCCTTCATGAAAAGAAATGTCGCCTACACATAATACAGTCACGCCTTCAAGAAATTAAATCACGCCTTCAAGAAATCAAATCACGCGTACAGACACTGTTTTCACGCCTGGTTACTGGTAGATTTCTGCCAGCCATAACTTCTATTCTGCCTCTACTTCTTCTTCTGTCGCTTGCATGTAATTAAATCATGCCTTTGAAGAAAGAAATCACGCCTTTGCATAGTTATCTATTGCCTGTAAAGGTACAGAAAGTCACCTGTAAGAATGAAATGTCACCTCTGCACTTTCCAGCGTCGCCTATAAGCTGGACAGTGTCGCCTTTTGGTGTTTTTCTGTCTGGGACTGGATTTATTTTTTATTTTGCAAAAGGTCAAACTCAATCTTGAATGAAACTAAAGGAAAGAACTTAGGTCCTAAAGTGTCATTGTCATTTTGAAAATCAAACCCAATCTCAAATGCACTAAAGAGAATGAACACTCTATTCCCTCTTTTGTTTCAGATTTCAAAAGCAAGTAAATGAACACAATCTTGAATGATCTAAGGATAAAACAAAGCACATTTTCAAAGTTCCTAAATCAACTCACAAATATCAATCTTGAATGCCCAAAAGGAAAGAACTTGCAAATGCTCAAATCATTTACGTTTTGAGGAAAAGAACAAATCAAAATCTAAACACGTGTGTCTTCATTTTCAAAAGTTCAAACATCACTTAATCAATTTGGAAAGATGAACAACTTGCTTGATGTGCATCTAGGAGCTTTACATTTTTTGTATAATCCTTGTTAAAGTAAGCAACATAGAACATTTGAACTCGGACAAGTTCACTTGTTCTACTTTTAGCGAGGCCTGTCTAGGGAGAAAAGTGCTTCCTCCTCGGAGAACGACCTCAAACCGGTATCCCTCCCGGCTGGTATATAAATAAAGTGAAGGAAAAAAGTACTCACTTATAGCTCCTAATCCACAGGCATTTTGTGCCAAATGCAAATGTCTGGGGAAAGGTAAATATTCCTCCCCCAGCATTGTTGGCTAGGCTCTTAAGTGAGTCACAGGCGGTCAGCATAACCGGGTATGGAGACTCCACGAAACTATTAAAAACTTGATAAAATAGAGGCTACCCTATCTACATCCGAAAGTATCAAAATCCTTGTGCAAGGACCGATTCCAAGGGGTTTACCGAATCACCTCAAGATTACTCACCATTTGTATTCCCTTTTAGGGGGTACCAAGCTATGGGCAAGCGATTTTGATACTCACCTTCCTTAGGCAGATCTGTTTGAAGTGTTTGACAGTCAATACTTCGTGAAAACACTTGTTGGAACATACACTTTCAAAAGCTTTATCAGAGTCAGTCATCCTGCTTGTATCCCGCAAGGTTGCTTTTTCCCTTGTGGAGATTGCTTTTCAAAAAATCTTTTTTGAAATCTATCCTTTGCCATTGGAAAAACATCAAACTAATCTACAACTTGGTTCCAGATACTCAGAAAAGCCATGTCAGTCCAAATCCTACCAAAATCCAGAAAATGTCCAAAGCTTTCAGAATCTCAAATCATGGTCTTCCAGTCATATTCAATCCAGTCTTGTCATCCTTTCCTCCTATCTTAGGTTAGCAGCATCATCTTGGTCATCCCCCATCCCCTTGTCTATCTTCCTCTAGAGTTAGTCTTCTTCCAATCTTAAGCCAAATTCAATCCTAGTATGATCCTGTCAGTCATCCCAATCTGAGTCTTAGTCTTCCAATCCATGTTCATCCTTCATTCCTATCCAACTCATCCACAAGTCAGTATGTCTCAAAACTATTATGATGAGTTTGGTTATTATGTCTCTCCCCTCAATCCATCCTATCCCAAAGATGATGAAAGCCTTGTAGATCATGATGCATATTTTGAAAATCTTAGCAAGTTTGCTCCAAACATCCCCCAACATCCAATCATTCCTCCAAAATATCCTATCATGCTCACGCTTATCCACTAGCACTCCCTTTCATGTCCTCGGCAAGGCAAATCCATTATCTTATCCATCCACACCTTATCCCTATCTTAAACCTACACATCCTCCATATACATCCATCATACCTCCATCTCCTACTATAGTCATATCCCAATCACCACCATTCCCTCGAAACACTTCACGCTACTTCCCTTATCTAAAACCTCCATCCACTCATCCTCCAAATCACCCCCAAATCCAAAATCCTAGTCTTCCCATCCTTTATCCGAACCCTCCATCTCCTTATCCTCCAAATCACCCCCAAATCCAAAATCCTAGTCTTCCCATCCTTTATCCGAACCCTCCATCTGCTTATCCTCCAAATCATTCTCAAAACCAAAAACCAAGTCTTCCAATCCTTTCTCCCAACCCACCATCCTCCAACTCCTCGTCTGCACCGTCATCCCCTCAAGAAAGTTCACAATCTTCCACCCCATCTTCATATGAGAACTATCCTAGCTCTTCGTCTCCTCCACATTCCAATCCTTCTTCACCACAAAAGTCTCCAAGGAGTTTCACAAGGAAGCCAACAACAAATCCTGCTCCTAAAGTTGAAGAGCCAAGCCATCTCAAACCTTTACATGAAACCATAATTGATGAGGCCCATCCATCACTCCCATCTATTATCTATCTTCCATACATCCCACTCATTGATCCTCTTCCATCTCCTAGCATCATTGAGTCCCTTCCATCTGAGGTCTCCATCCCATCCCCACCAACATCACCTCCTCCTAGCATTATCCAAAGCATATCTGATGAGCCTCATGAGTTCACCCTTCTTCCTACCATCACAGCTGTAGAATCTTCCATCCGTTCAGCCATACCATCTGAAGAGTTCTTCCTTCTTCCAGACATCACAACTATAAAATCTCCCATCCTTCCATCCACCACCTCTGAAGAGTCCATCCATACATCCCCCATCACTCTATCCACACAAATCCTATCATGTCAAGATCTTTCCCAAAAGCATGTTGAAATAATCACAGAAGAAAATCAAGATCCAATCCCTTCACTTCCCCCATCACATGTTCTATTGCTTCCATCACCCCTAATCCATAATCCTACAATCCTAATTCTTCCAATCCAAGATCCTATCATCCCAGTTTCTCCAACTGAAGATCTATTACCATCTCCCAATGCTAGTCAAAATCCCACCATCCTATCCTCTCCTCTTGAGGATCTTCCAATCCAAACTGTCCCACAACCATCACTCTATCTTCTTGGATCACTTACATTTGTCAAAGGTAGTCCACTTGAAGCAGAAGAAATTAGTTTCATATCTTCCATCAGGGAACCAAAAACTGGATGTTTATCATTTTCCCCAAGTCAGAAATATCCTTGTTTGGATAAAATGCTCAAGAAATGGAATTATCAAGGCAAAGGCCTAGGCATCCATGAACAAGGAAATCTGGAGCCTATCCAAGACAAGAAACATCCAAATTTATGTGGCATTGGTCACACATCAAAAGAAGGCACTTCCTCCAGAAATGTTGGTACAACTAAAGCTAAATTCAGGCATCCTTCCAAACCCACCATCACATCTTCCAAAGCATACAACACCATTCCTCCTCCTCCATTGTTACAACCAAAGACAACCTATCACATTCCTCCTTCATCCTCCAAAACCATTTTGGGTCCCTATGTCCCACAATCTTCCAGCACATCTCCTCTACATACCAAATCCATTTTGGGACCCTACATCCCAAAATATCATCCCCCATCTTATCCTACTCAATCTTTCATCCAAAATCCAAACATCCCTAGTCAGGATCAAAAAAGGCACATTCCCACATATCCTATCTACCAATCTCCTTCAATCTCTCCATCCATATTTCCTCCATCCCACACATCTCCTCGTATTCACTCCGATGCTCCCCTTAATTTGGATGCCATATCCAATATGAATAAAAGGAAATATCCACATAGATCTAAGCATTGTCATGTCCAGTCTAAACGACATGGTCAACCAAAGCAAAATCCAATCAAGCAATCCAAAGCATCCCAATGGCCGCAAAGGCCCAGCAAAGCAAAAGCAAAAGCAAAATCTGATGCATACCAATGGCCACAAAGGCCCACCAAAGCTAAAGCAAAAATGATGTGGATCCCAAAGCAAAAAGATGTAATGCATCTAAAAGAAACATCTACAATGGCATCCAAAGTTGCTAATCCCCCAGCTATTCATTCTTCTCCTCCATCTCCTAAATCTATTTTGGGTCCCAAAGATTCAAAATCTCTTAGTGTAAATCCTCCATCACATTCACCTCTATCTTCCATGTCCTATCCACTTCATCCACCTTCCTCACAACATGTGCCAATGTTGGTCCTGACAGCATCTCCCTATCATGATCACTTTCCATCTTTCCATCCAAACAATTTCTACCACCATATATCCCATCTACCCCATCCAATCTGTGCTTTTGCATAAATTCCTCCATCCTAACAAAGTTGTACCAACATCCAAGCACATCAGAAAGATCAGTGAAGAAAGTTAGTGACAAATCAGAGAAATCAGAAGGTCAGCAAAATCAAAAAATGTCAACAACAAGTCAGAAGATCAGTGAAGAAAGATAGCAACACATCAAAAATATCAGAAGGTCAGCATCTAATCAGCGAAAAATTAGAAAATCCATAAAAATTGGAAAAAATCAAGAGAAAAGTAAAAAAAAAGAAAAAAAAGAAAAAAAAGAAAAAGAGAAAAACATTCATCCTATGGTGAAAACTTGGCAATTCAAGCGCCTTGGACAAGTACCATGGTGAAAACCTGGCAAATAGGCATCATGCGTAGGCTCCCCCCCCAATTCCTTTCTGTAGTTGGGGGCCATTCCCTTCTATCACCTCTTATCCAACATCTCCTCCATCCCATTTGTCTCTCGCTTCCTTCATCCTCCTTTTTGGATCTTGATGACAAAACAAAGACTACCAGGTATACATGCTTTTGGGCACCTTCTTGGCATCCATCACACCTTTCAGCTACATATCCTCTATCCAATCCATTAATCCTATCTTCCATCTACTTTCCTCATCCTCTTGTCAGCATATCTTCCATCCAATCATACCCCATCCTACTGCCTCTGAATAAATGAACTATCCTAAGCAGGGGGCATCTTATTCCTTGGTGACATATTCCTTGGAGACTATCTTTTATCCAAAATCTTCCATCTCCCAAATCCTTAAGCAAATCCACCATCCAATCCTTGAGCATTCCTCTATCCAGATTCCTCAGCAGTTCCTCCAGCATCCATCTTTCAATCCTCAAGAAAATCTACCATCCAATCTCCCCAAGCATTTCTCTATCCAATCCTCAAGCAAATCTGTCATCCAAGTCTCCTAAGCAGTTCCTCCATCCAAATCCAAATCTTCCTCCATCCAAATCTCCTAGCAGTTCCATCATCCTCATCCTAAGCATTTCTTCCATCTTTCCATCACCCAGTATCTTCCATTGTCATTGGTATCTAGCTATAGGCTACCTTTCATGCAATCCAATGCCATTCATCCATATCCAACCATTCATAGCAGTCTTCTAGCCATCTTCCAATCCTATCCACATCCTCTAGCTATCCAACATCCAAGATCAAGCTAATCCATCCAATCCAAATCCTTAGTCTTGTAGCAAGCCTTGATCTCAATCCAATCATCATCATTGGGATATGTCCTTCCCAAATCTATGTCATTTCAGGACACATCTTCTGTCAGTCTGTCTTGGCTTTCCAGCCCAACTGGGGCATCATCCTACATATCTTTGGAGCTTCAGCTTCATCCCCAGGTTCTTTGTACATCCTAATCCTGAGTCTTGTACCATAGCATCAGTCGTGTCTCCACCTAAACTCATTTGTACATATGTGTCTTTAGGTCCCATCCTTTGTGTTCGGCATCCCTTGTCGTTGTCTTGTTGTACATATCCTTGTTAGTCTTGCAACAGTATCTGATAAAAAATCTTGTCCTACCCAACCTCGCACTTCAGCAACATCACTTGTCGACTATTCTTGGTCACCGTGATTATTCTTTGACTTCATCATTTGCCAGCAAATAAACAACACTCATTCTCTCATCAATCAGCGGGTCCTTGAGGATGTATCCTTCCTCCTGTCCGATCTAATCTTCCCCCCATCAAATCAGTCAAATCAAATCTCTCTCCTTGGCAAAGGTTATCTTTTGGAGTTATCATTTTGGCCTTGGATTTTGTCCTTTGGGTCTTGTTAATCTTTTACAGCTTCTTGTTGTTCTCTACTCAAAGTCACCACGATCCTTTATATCATGGTGCGCTGCAAATGAGGATAATCTGGGGCAAGGTCTTTTGATCTTTTGCTTCTGCCTATGAGTCAGTCATGTGTTTGTGGTTTCTTCAGCATCATTTCCACCATGCCTCCTTCGGGTTTCATGCGTGATGCTGGGCAACCCTGCGTGTCTTTTTAGCATCGGTCCTATGCAACATTGGTGACAAGGCCTCGTGATCCCAGTATCCTTGGCAGGTCTCTAGCATTGCTATATTAAACTAGGTTGTGCTCTCCACATTTGCACTTGGAGCTTCCCTATCTCCCCTGCATCCTGCATCATATAGATTAATCTTGCATCCTCATATAGCTGCATCCTGCATTTTGCATTCCATCTCATCTTGCATTCACCCATTTTTGCTCTTGGAAGCTTGGTCATTTATCTCCCCTTCTTCCTAGACCCTTCCTTCTTTGTTTCCTTTCAAGAAAATTCCACAACATTTCCTCCTTGCGTTATTTTCTCGAGGGGGCACAACCCCTTATTCCTCCAAATTCTAGCCTTGGGCATCTTATTTTCTTGTCTTTGACGCCATGCCACTTGCGGCATCACATCAAAGAGGGGCAAAATGTAGACACCTAAAAATCCTTTATAAAATAAAGTATTTTTATTTTTTAAAAAATCCTTGATGACATCATCATTTATTAATTAATTAATTATTTAATTAATTAATTTATTTTTATGTCATTAAATCCCTTTATCTTAATTAAAAATATTTAATTAAGAAATCCCTCCCAAAAATGTTTAAATCTTATTTAAACATTATCTCCTTATTTATTAATTATTTTAATTAATAAATTGACCAAAAATTCCAAAATAAATTATTTATTTATTTTTTGCCCAAAACTTGGTCAATTTCCTTTAGACCACTAACCTCTTCCAAAATCTTCTAATGCCTTCTTAATTTTGATTAAAAGGCTAATCCCATCTTTTCTAACCCTAATCCCAAGGCCAAATATTTAATTAAGATTAAATATTTAAATTTCATATTTATTGAAAATATTTCAATAAATATTCCCAAAACTTAAGCTTTTGGAATGAATAAACTTTTATTCCATAAAACGAAAGAGAATTCTACACTCTTCTAGAATCTTCTCAAACCCAACCTCTTCACCCATCCTAATCCTAAGATTATCCTAATTCCTCCCTTAACCTTGTCACATTCCCTAAACAAGGTTAGCCAAACTCTTAAGCTTACCCAAAAGTCAACAAAGAGGGCTTCCCTTTTTGAAATGCATTGAAGGCATTTAAGGCCTCCTTATCCCTCTTACATGCATTTATGGTGCATTTAAGAAGCCCCTCACCCCTTTCTTACACCCTTTGACCTTAGGCACATTTCCCAAATTGTGCACATTCCTTCCATCTTTCAATCCAATGCCCTTGTGACACTTGTCACAAGGAGGTGATCCCTAAACTAGCACAACCCATGTGCTCCCCTTTGAATGAATCTTGGCCTCTCTTAAGGATTTCAATCCTGGCCACTCATTCTTCCTTCCCAAATTCTATAAATACCCCTCCTTTCAAGAGCAAAATCAATTAGCTTACTTTCATTCTCATGCATTGTTATAATGCCATTTTCATGTTAGATCTTAGCAAATCATTCTAATTTAGTTTACTTTCAAGCATTTTAGTTCATCATAGCTTAGCAATAATGGATTAACATAGTTTTTCTTATTGTTTTGCATAGCATAGCATCATATCACATCTCTATTTGGTCTAAAATCAATCTTAGATTCCTCATCATGTAGCTTAATCTTCATTAAAGCATTTTTGGATCCTTGAGGCCTTAGGGGCAAATCAAGTGTTCTATACCTATTTTTGTGCCATTTTGGGGTTTTCATGGATTTCAATTCATCCTAAATACATTTAGAGTATGCTCCAAGTGCTTAGAGAGCACACTCACATCCCCCTTATTAGAGCAAATCAAACAGTGCTTGGGTGCACCTGTTTCTGGCTCAATCTGAGGTGGCTAGCTTAGAGTTTCCTTGTTTTTGTTTTGATTGTATGCTAGATTAAAATCTTAATGTTTGATTGATTTGAGCCTTTCAAAATAGATAACAGGTACCCTCGAAAGCCTTGCTCACATTTTTAAATAAATATATTTATACTAATTTAACTATTATTTATATGTAAATATTTTTTAACTGAAAAATAATTTAAGAAGTAAAAATATAAACCAAATTAATGTTAATATTTAGTGATATGGTCCCCTACGAGAATAAACATATTAAGTATACTCAAATTTACATTTACACATTAAGTAAAGGTTGAACTTTAATAACCTACCCATATTGTTTTAAAATGCTTCCCCTCCTCTCCTATTCTTACTAAGGACATAGCCATCACCATTGGTGTCAGTATCATTACTTTGCTCTGCATTCTTGTCCATGAGCAGAGAGCTCTGAATTTGTTGAATTTGCAGCTACATCTTCCCTTCTAGCATTAGCACCACTTGCCCCATCCTTGGCCTCACCTCTTCATCCTTTTCAATGCATAACAACGCCACAATACTTGCTCTTCTTACCTCTTCAATGTCTCTCTCCTCTGCAATACCCTCTTCTACAATATTAATTGTGTTGCCATTGCAGATTTGAGTTGCAGCCCA
This sequence comes from Chamaecyparis obtusa, assembly GCA_027943335.1. NCBI lineage: Eukaryota > Viridiplantae > Streptophyta > Pinopsida > Cupressales > Cupressaceae > Chamaecyparis > Chamaecyparis obtusa. The sequence goes on from BSBK01001012.1 coordinate 391,637, forward strand.
TGTGGGAAAGTAATACTGACTAGAATCTTGAAGGCTTAAATTCAGATTCCTTCGGCCAAAAATGATTTCCAAGAGCATCATACCAAAACTATACACATCAACCTTGGCAGTGATGGGACGACCAAAGATCCACTCCGGAGCCAAGTACCCTCTTGTACCTCTCGTTGTTGTTAGAACACGGCTGAAATCTCTACACACGAGCTTTGCCAATCCGAAATCAGCCAACTTTGGTGAAAAATTATTGTCTAGAAGAATGTTCTTGGGCTTTACATCACCGTGAATGATTCAATCTCTACACTCCTTGTGGAGATAAAGTAAACTTTGTGCGATGCCTAAGGTGATTTGAAATCAGGTCTTCCAGTTGAGTACCCATTTTTTGCATTTGAAATTACTATTGAATAGTAAAGAATTTAGAGAGCCATTTGACATGTAATCATAGATAAGTAAGCATTTAGATCCTTATGCACAAAAGCCTTGAAGCCTAATCAAATTGACATGCTGTATATTGCCAAGAGAACTGATTTCAGCTCAGAATTGCTTCTCATCTTGTTTTGAGCCCTCCATTTTCTTTATGGCCATAGGCGTACCAGCTAATAGGTTCCCTTTAAACATAGTTTCGAATCCTCCCCTTCCCAACTTAGACCTAAAATTCCTAGTTGCAATATTCAACTCCATGTAGCTAAACATTCTAAGAAAAGAGTCTGAGGGATTTGGATCTGGATGCCTCACCATAGATCATCACTGATTTCTTGGCCATATTAAAATTGAAACAACGAGAGCACCAACAATACCTACCAGTGCATCCACAATACTTGTGATTCTACATTTGAATGAGTATACTGGATCAAACTTTGGAAGTGCAGAGGCAGCTACTCGAATGAAAAAAATTGAATTTCTTTTTGATGGAAGAGAGTTATGCATGTTCAACAAATCTCCTGACCAGATTTGGCATGGCCCTGAAGGTGGATTGAAAGCAAATGCGGTGCATGAGAAGTTGAGGAGGCAAATTTTTTGGCTATCTTTCTTTGTGGTTACAGAGTATGACCAAGCGGAATCAGCATCAGGCAACGTGACGCTCACCTCCAGAAATCCATCCGTGCTGCCATTTTGGGGGTTATAGTTCAATGGGCTCTAGCAAACACAGCCACTCGACCACAACTCTCCTGAATCCCAAGCGCGAATGTCTGCTGGGGTGAAGCCTTCCACGTAGCTATAGAACTGAAGATTGTTGGAATTGCAGGTTCCATAAGCGTCGCACAAACCATATACGGAACATTGATCTCTTGGTCGAGACCAGATCATGCTCCATTTACCATCATCAAGCAGATCATATATTTGCAATCCTCTAGACTTAACTAGCACGATAGGTGCGAGCACATTCATGATATTCATCAATGTAATTGAGAAATACAAATGAAATTTAGTATCTTCAAGGCTGACATTGTAAAAGGCTTGCTTTCTTATTTGTGGAATTGTACTGAAACCATTGCCATCCCAAGTTCTAGTTGTTGATTACTACACGGAATTATTCCACATTAGGATGAATTGTTTGGTGACAGATGGATCCAGTTGAAAAGAGAAAATCCCAGGAGCAGGATCCAATGAACTTTTCCAAGAGACTAGCTTTTGCAGTCCACCAAACCTCATCCCTGGAAAGATGGTGTCGACAGGATAGTTGAAACTCTGCCAAACAATTTCAGATTTGTTATCATCACTAAGCATTACAAAATTAGAAAAATCTAATAACACGGCTTGAGAAGGTTTCTGGGTCACATTGACAGACCAAAGACATGGTCCCCTTGTGTCAAACATACCCAGACCACCTCCTTCTGAAAGCTTCAAAACTCCAGACATGTTTCTGGCGGGAGTCTCCCTATTAGCCACCCAAACAAATGTCTTCTCTGTTAAATTGGCATACCAGATGTTGATATACTAGTTATTGGTACCATTTGGGCTGAAGAAGCCCAATTCAAATGTGGCATTCTTTAAAATTATTGTCTGATTTCTAGTAATCGAGGTGCCCAAGGAAAGAGTATCTCCACCCTTGACTGCAGCACCACAACTTTGTAGTTGGATACACACTACAAATACCAGAAACCAGGTGAAGAAAAACTTTTCCTCCATCGCTCAAGTGTTAAAGACAGAACAAAGCTCCTCAAAGAGGTCCCGAATAAGACATTTGATGGACGAAAAACTGTAAATAGGCTTTTTCTAAATTAAATGTTTTGGAAGAGACTATTCTGTTGATGGTAACATTTAGGTGTAAGACTAATTTTAATTAATTTCAATGGCCTACATGAAGAGGCACACGTGATAGGCAGTTACGGTTTTATAAAAGGTATCTCATATTTTTCATATATTTTATTGATCAATTAGAAGAGTAGTTTTCAAGATTCCTGCTTGATGGACAAGTGGAGTATAACCGTTTTGGGAAAACCGTTCCTCTCTCCAGTTATAAATGATCTTTCAGAAAACCATCATATTAAGTCTAAAAAGAATTTATCAAGAAATAGGTAAGAGAGAGAAACCAATTTTCATCTCATTCAAGCTTCTGGAAGTAATTCTGTTTTCCATCTCATCCAAGTATCTGGCAGTGATTAAAGTTTACTGCACTCATCATTTCCAAATTTTTGCACTAATGGATCTAGGTAATAATGTTTTCATGATTATTTAATTTCCGTATTATGATATATATATGTGAAGATTGTGATAGTTCTAGGTCTTGAGATAATAGCAGATGTAAATTACATAATAGTAATTTAATATTTTATTTACATTAGGTTGAATGACCAAATTTTAAATAGAACTATCATTCAAATCATCTAAGTTATGGCCAGAATTATTGTTCCAAAGTGTGTGGAAATTTGGTTTTCTTTGTTGCACGGCAAATAAGTCGACTCATTGTTTTTTAATGTATGCACCCAGAAGTCAATGGTCTTGGTAAACACGCAAGAGGAGTATGGTGAAGGCACTGATAAAAACACTCTCCTTCGTATCATTCTTTTATTTCTACATTATTTCAATTTTAAAAAATCATTAAACTAGAAAGACTTTTAGAGTGAGCTTAGGGTCCGTTTGGGTGCTGGAATACCAAATGCTGGATATAGTCAATTCTAGAAGATGCTGCAATTCTAGAAGATACAAATCCTGAAAATGATTTTTGGAAGATGACCTGATTTGTTTGGTTCACCTGAAAGATGACTGAGAAGATGCATAAGGAATTTTAATTCTTTATTTTAATTTCTTTGAATATGGTGTCTATATCTCTACATATATACACACATACATGTGTGTATATATATATACACATGTGTATATATACACACATGTGTATATGTGTATATGATGAAGGGTGCTCCCCTTAATACCACAAACACATAACAGAAATAGAGAAACAACAACAATATGCAAGAACAAAAAATTGGCTTCTTATTATCTCCACAAATGTGGAATTACAAACTTTCAGAATTACAATATGCAAAGCCACATGGGCATTCCCTTACAATATTCTATAGGACAAAGCCTCGAACTATTACCCAGATCTACTACCCAGAACTATTCTGAACTGCCTAAGACAATAATACAGCCTTCCTTATATAGGCAATTTTTCCACCGCCTGGGAAGGTTCCAGAATTTTAGCCAATAAGGCCGACCAAACTTAGAATTATTTTATTTTACATTTTATTACATCATAGTCGGCTCAAGATAACCTTTGAAACTCGAACAAAAATTTTGAAGAAAATTATTTTCTGCCATTTCAGGTGGCCCAACTTTTGAAGACCATAAGTCATCACTAGTTGACCCGATCGACTATTATAACCCCATTTCGGAAATGCCACGAAGTGCTCTACAGGCTTGACTAGCACAAGTGCTTGTCACCCAAATTTTTGACCTCATCCGGGGCCTCTAAAGCCTTCAAAACTGAGTTCAAAGTTTCTGTACCCTGCTGCCAATACCGAAAATCTTCAATATCTTCCAATATACACTTGATCTGGCAATGAAACTTTACTGGCAGACTTATATGACCAAAATGAACCTCCAAGAAAGAAATCAGATCATTCTGAGCACATATGAAAATTACCAAAAATAGTAACTTTCCATAAATAGTAGCTCTGCACAAAATAGCCCTTATTGAATATAAAAATAGAAATATTTTATTTTTTTTGGGTGATGCAAGATTGCTCTTACACCCATGTATATACATGTGTGTATATACAGACATGTACACCCATATGCACACAAGGAGAAGCTAAGCTCTTGATAAATCATACATCTATGTCCCCATACTAGCATTTACAAAACATAACCAAAAGAGTGCAAAGAGTGAAGTGTTGTTAGGGGCCGTCAGGGAGGGCAATCAGATGGTCGATGGGACAATGATGCTAGGATGTCCACCTACTTCACCGATATATCATAATTGACTAGCCTATCCTGTAACCATAATAGAAAGTGTAGCGCCCTAATCGGATGGTCTAGTAACCATAACCGAGCAGTAATTGTAGCCTCCTAATCGGATCAGCTAACCACAGTCTACTAATTGGATCTTCTAACCATGGTTTACTAACCAGACACACTAACTATGGTTTACTAACCTGACCGGTAGGTGAGTTAGATGTATATGACTCAATGGGAAATATTCCCATTTGGGTTTTATTTGGGTTGCGAGCGATCTATGAGTTGGGGTTTTGTTGCAGAGCCAGGTTTTTTCATTTTATCAAGGGACACAGGTGTAGCTGATTTCTAGAGCCAGTCTATTTTTTTCAAGCAGGTGTAGGTGATTTCCAGAGCTAGTCCATTTTTTTCAAGTGGGCATAGCTGATTTCTAGAGCCAGTCCATTTTTTCCAAGCGGGCGTAGTTGATTTCTAGATCTAGACCATTTTTTTTTCAAGCGGGCATAGTTGATTTCTAGAGCCATTTGCAGAAGATCGGGACATGCAAACAACTTATGTTTGCAAAAAAAAATTCTATGTTTTCTACCTTTTAATGGTGTATAGGGTATGACTAATGTAGTTTACATTTTTTATCACCATGTGCAGGGTTTCAGCTATGAATCAAAGGCTTTCTTTCGGCATATCCATTCATAGAAGAGATCTAGTTGCAACATTGTAGGGTTTCAGCCGCAAATCAAAGGTTTTATCACCGTGTGCATAAAGAGGGTTTTGGCCATGAATTGGAGGCTCTATTTTAGCATATCATTGCACAGAAGAGATTGATTTGCAATATTGTAGGTACGTAGAAAATATTGATGTGTTTTGTTCCTCATTTACGGTATGAATATTATAGTTTACATGTTTTATCCGCGTGTGGATAAGTAGGTTTTTGGCCGTAAATCAGAGGGTTTTTTGGGGGCTCCCTGTAGTGAGAAGATATCAACTTGCAACACACCAGGTATGTCAAACTTTTTTTGTGTGTTTTTGGTTGAATGCATTTTTAAAAACATTTGAAGTATCATAATAGTATGTATGTGGCTATTCTCCTGATAGAATGCATAATTGACCAAATTTGGAAATTTTGAAAACACAACAGATATATGTGAAATATTCATCATCTGTTCTTAATGATATGCATGTTTTGAATAAAAAACAACAAAAAAAATTTCAAAAAAAATCTCTGCGTTTTTATAGATCTTAGCTTTTTTTTTTTGTCTATAGTGCGTTTATATTGGGAGCTTAGCCGTTACCTATTTAATTTATCAGAAATAATGCCATTAAATAAAGTAAAAATAAGATTTAGCATGTCCAACGAAGAGAAAAAGAAGAGGTATGCTTGTTAAGACACTATAAACTGTTCTAACCCTATGTTAGTCACAGTCATAGCCAAATGTTGATTCATTTAAAGGTTGGGTCTATGATGTTGAGAACAAGACATTGTAATTGATTTGGAAGTAAAAGGATACTATTTACATGATTTGGAATATGTGTTAATGAAGTTTGAATCTTTTCTAGGCCACTACTATATTATAGCCAGTAGTGACAGTCAGGAAAATCTCTCTATTCATTTGAAAACCAAACTAGTATCACCTTGAAGGGGAAAGGTAATTTCCTTCACTAGTATGTTCCAAAAAGGAATGTATCTTGTCTTTATCACTGTAAAAAAGAATATTGATCACACAGTTACTATCAAGCACGTTTAGGACTATGGGAATACCAGTCATAGGAGTTCTCTTATTAAAACAATTCTGATTTCATTTTAAGTTTGTTTAAGAGTCAATAAATTGTCTTAAAATGTATTTGTAAATTTTGTTTGTTCATTGGCCTTCCCCCTCTTTTCCAACCTCCTTAAGCTTGTCCTCTCTCCTCATGTTTTCCTTTCTTCCCCGCCCTCTTCCCCCCTCTTTTGCCAACCCCATCTAAAACCCTTTTTGGCCCCCCGTCACAACCCCTGAACTCATATTGCCTAACTGTTATAGGCCCTCTTTTCCTCTACAATTTCTCCCAACTCATCATCTATCTCTCTTATTTTTTTCTAATATTTTTTTTCAATCCCTTTCCTTTTCCCTAATCTTTGGTTGGCTTTCCATCGTGAATTTCCCTCCTTTTTTTCTTCCTTTTTGTTGTATTTTCTCTATTATTTTTTTTCCTTTGTCTTGTTAATCTCCCTTCCTTTTCATCTTCATCATCTATTCTTCGCTCTCCTTGCTTTTGTTAGTTTTGTATCCAAAATTTCTTATTTTCTCACCTAGGTCAATTTTTTGATTGCTTCTCATACTAACTACCTTTTTTCATTTCTCACATGAAAAAAACTACCTTTTTAAATTATTTGCCATTTTGTTAAAATTTAGGTTATTTAATATTTTCAACCTTTAATATTATTGATTTTTATATTAATAGCCTGTTTATTTCCTTATATTAATAATTACATCAATTATAATTAAAACTCTCTAATATCACAAATTTTATATTTAGAGCAATATTAATAATGTTATGGTTTATAATATCTTAATATTCTAAATTTAGAAACATTTGCCATCCTCTCATTTATATTTCCCTTGGATATTATATCTTAACATTATATTTATTTATTTTTATTTTTTCTCTTCTAGTGTGATCCAAAACATTAATACAAAAACTTACATCTTATTATAGGAAGCTCTATAATTAAAGCATAGCTCTCTTAAAAAAACTCTCAGCAATGCAATGAACTACAAAGCATCTATGAAATACTTAAAAGATTAGTCCTAATCTTCTCATAATGTCATTTAGACCCATTTTTTATAGGCTATAGCCTACATGGACAAGTTGTGAATTCAGCCAAAAAATTAACACTCGAATTAATACTAGCATTGACTAGGTTTATATGCATCTACTTCATCATCAACTAATTTTCCATGTTATATGAGTTTTCTCTTCCCGGGGCTTTTATCATCCTATATAGACCATTTAAATCTATGATACATCACATACAACTCAAATACATCATCCATAACCAGAAAAACATAATAAAATAGAAATGGAATTAAAATGCTTACCTATTACAAAGAGAAGCAAAGCAAATCTAAGGGGTTCAGCTTAAGAATATTTGGTTCACATTATGGAGACCCAAGTTCAAATACCCATGGAGACATCTAATGTGGAATTCTGAGTTGTGAATCTTGGTAATCCATAGTTAGCTTCTAACGTAGATATGGTGTCTAATAAAGTGGATTTCTATGTAGCAATTCTTGGCCTTCGAGGTGAATTATAGTAATTTTTCTCATAAAAAACTCATAGTAGTTACTAAGTGCTTGCAAGAGCTTGTATTAATCTCATGTTGATGCTCATATGAGCAGAATATTTGAAAACTATGTGCAACATGAAAAAAGAAGTAAAAGAAATCTCTTTTCACTCAGTGAACTTATCTTTATGCTCGTCCCTGGAAAAAGTTCGCTGAGAAGATTCTCTTTCTATTTTTATTGTTATATGTGTTTTCTTTGAATACATATTACCTATGCATTTTTTAATTTTTATTATCCGTTCCATGTTTTGTACCTGTAACTATATGTTTCATCATGATAACAGAATAAATATAAATCTTGACGAGGTGAATATCAAATTCCTCAAACATTTCAAATTGGTGACCAAGCTCAAACACAAAAAAGCCTTCATTGAAAACTTAAACCACTCAGCAACAACCATGCACCATACTTAAAAATTCAAAGATGATGCATTGTAACCCAACATTACTCCAAACTTGGAATCCATGGAGTTTTTATTGCTAGTATTCTCAAGCCTTAGACCTTGCTCTTGTTTATAATAACCTCTTGACTTGGATCTTGGGTATAGTACCCACTCTTTGCAGATCATGTCATCACTACTACCAAATGGTCCATTTTTCTATGTTTCTTAAGCCAAATAGTAGCCCTTTAATTATATCTAATTTTCATCAAAAAGAGGAAGGCAAAACATGCTCTTCAGGGAAGGATGCATGATTGCATCCAATATTGACAATGTTGAAATGACAAACCCCCAGTCCAAATTTCTATCTACAAGCTTTCATCAACAAACAAGCCACTAGTCAGCTTATGTCACGGTCAATCATCCATCAACAAGCATATTGTACATTACATCTTGCAATGTTCCCATATCCTTTGTGTTGTCTTATCAACAAACTCGCATTGTAAAATGTTGGAGTAAATATTTCACTTCAGCTAGGATAGAGTTTATCCTGACTGTGCGTAATTGCAGCTAGTTATTATTTTTACTTAAAATATTAGGAATATTAAATTATTCTCACCTAGGTAACCAATAATGATGTGTTTACCTTGACTTGACGTACACAAGCACCACCATTGCCTTGTCAATCCTTGACTGATGGCAGTTATCTGCCACCTGTAATTAGTCAAGGCCAGCTCTATCTCAATTAGGATGAGTTAACTAACCTCCTGATTGGGAGAGATTAGGAGTTAAATCTTACCTCCTATCCATGTCATATCCTGGATCATGGATCTTAGAGTTCAATATATTTGGGTAAAAGCACAAAGTTGTGTCACGTTTTAGGACAACTTATCAGCATAGTTGAATTTGAGTATTTTTAACTAAAATTATTTTTTCTCAAACATATGGTCTAGCTAGATTCATTCTAGCTAAGTTAGATAAGTTCTTCACCTTTTCCAATTGGAAATATCTATTAAAAGCATGTTATATAACAATTACTAAAGAAATAAAATTATTTCAGAAAAGCGATGTTTCAATAACTCTTACTCTTTTTAATGATATTTTTTTACAAATATAAAAATACCCTTTTTTAGAGCACAGAGTCAAGATTATCATCATATAATTTTGGTAATATTTTAATTAGATTTAATATATTATAATTTCAAAATACTTCAAGTAGGTATTTTAACATTCGAGAACAAGATGCTTCAAAAATAGAAAAAAATAGTAAACCTTATCAAAAAAATTGAAAATTTATATTTAACACTAGAGGACAGAGTTATCTTTAAGAGTGTAATTTATTTTCTGAATGGTGTAGATTTGATAGGGGAAATTTGACGCGAGATGAAAACTATTGATTTCAGGTATGTTTGACTTTGAATAGTTATATTAGAGAAAATATACATTGAAAACTAATTTTTCTTCTTTTTTGCACTAGCTATACATTTTATCTATGACATATTTTGAAATCAAAGGAAAAAAAGATTATTTGCATATACTTTTTTGTTGCGAAGAAGACCCTCATTTTTCAGCATTTTTCAGCAAGTAAAAAATGGACTTAAAAAATTTAAAAACTATATGAATTGTTGTTCAAAAAAAATTAAAAAAATTATAGGCATAAACTTCATCCACTTTTACACATTTCATTAGTTTACATCATCTCCAAATTTTAAACATAAATGCCAATTTTTATGTCGTTAAAGTTAAAAAATTTGTGTGTTGTTGACCTTTTCCTTTATAAAAGTGTGACACAGCTTTTTACTTTTACCCATTTGTAATTTACACACCTGATTGGAAGCAATTAAGAGTTAAGATCTTACCTCTTCTCCATCTCATCTCCTTGATTCATGGATCTAATAGCTCTATATATTTGAACTTTAATCACCTCCTGATTTGGAGTGATGGGAGTTAAACTCTAACCTCTTAGCCATTTCACTACTTGATTCATGGATCTGATTGATAGTTCTTTGTATTTGTAACTACACTCCATTATATTGAATATAAAATAACATTATTCTTTGATCTGGTTTTGTGGCTATTCCATTTATCACAAAATGAAAATTTTACATAAAGACTACCAACCCCAACATCCTTGCAGATTCTAAAGTCCATATTTCAAAACTTGCAATAACTTGAAGACATTGGAGTCACTTTACCACTACATTTGAACACCGATTTCTGTTGGCTTTTACAAATATTTTATATATTTTGTTGATCTTCATCCTCCACAGTAGACCTTGAATCAACACTGCTTCAAGTTTTGCATCCCCAACTAAAAGGTCAATAATCTAAAAACATAGTTTCACCATAATCTATAGTGAATTTGTTGCAGTCTACACATGTTTTACATAAAAAAATGCAATTCTAGATCCTCCACAAGCACCAGATAGGCATGCCACTTGGGAGCTTCATGGCCGTGACATAAAGGATTATCCTCTAAAGACACATTATTTAACCTCTTCACCTCTTCTAGACTAATACTGCATCGTCATCTTTCAAAGTAATAACTTAAGACCATGTCAAAAGTCTGGGCTACTATAAGTATAGACTATAGTCTAAACAATAGGAAACTACAGGCAACAAGAAGACAAAATGGGAAAAATGTCAGAAACAAAGCTAAACAAATTGATCAGTAACTTCCAAAAAGCATTATAGTTGTATAGTGTACAAAAACAACCTTTTGCTATTGACAAATTTTAGCAAGAGAGTTAGGTAGGCATGCACATTTTTACTCTTATTGATATTTAAATACCTCAACCCTAACAAAGAAGGATAGAGCATCTGTTGAGGTCATCAAATGCATGTTCATTTGATATAGGTCTCTTGAACTCTATATTATTGTAATTTCTAAGAATGAAAGGATACCTTGCAGTAAAATGTGGTGCTACATTGTCCCAAGTTAGGTGGAGTGGACAAATACACACATTATGCACAATAAGATAACTGCAGTCATTACAATCACCTAAAACCTACTTAGGACTAGGCTGTACGTCAAAACTACCCAATGATTCTCAATTTACAACCACTGTCTATTTAATAATTTTTTTTGGATAACTATCTCAAGGAACACAAGTTATTGCTTGTGTATATATTTTATATGTTGACATTTCAAAAGATATTAAGAGTCTAACTGTGATGCCTGAAATTTTCACATTCAATTGTTATTACAAACACTTTGTTGAGACTAGTTAACTAGAATACAAGGATTTAGATTCAGGCGCTGAGTTTCCATCATAGAAAATCAAAATCACATACTGAATTGAGATACATGAAGAAAATAGCATTGTACAAGCTTTAAAAGAAAGGTTAAAGTTTAGAACCATAATCAATTCAATATAGTGAGTGTTAACCAATTTGCATTTAAATATTCAACAACATGATTTTCCATTTTATGTGGTTTTTGCAAGGGATCAACTCCATTAGCATCTTCTGAAGTGACACATCTTTATGTAAACTATCAAGATTTTTGTAGATTTCAGATTTCAACAAAAGAAAAATAGATTTATCATTTTTATCCATTATTTTTATGTCAGCATTGAAAACTCTTATGAATTTGTTGTGTATTTCCACATATTCTAATGATCAAATATTATTTTCGATGCTTCTAAAACAAGGCCTCTGAATAAGGTAATACTAAAAAAAATCAAGAGTTGGTCATTAAGAATATTTTTCAATGCCTGAGGTTTTTTTGCAGACCCATTTCCAATCAGAGAGGAATTTATCATGGCATGGGGTGGAATAGCCAAGAAAATTATGGTGGAACAAGTTGTTGGATTTTTAAAATCAGAGGTTTTTGTATTGGTGAGAGACTAAATTATGACTCGAGGAAACTCCATGATTTCCAATTAAAGTTAACCAAATCCTGTAAATCACGAAAGGTTTGAATGCCTTTTTTAAACATTTGTTTTCCCTTAAGGATTGTCATAGTAGAAAGAGGAGCATTGTCAAGTGAACCAAGCGATTCTACCATACAGAGGAAAGGGAAAAAATCAAACCATATTGCCTCGAGGATTGATCATACCAAACTAATTTATTTAAAGTAGTTTTTCAAGCTTTTCAGATTGAGTTGAGCCACGAGTCTTTAAGAAAGGAGCAAGTAAAAGTTTTTCCCCCCATTTGATTGTATCCCATGTGTTTCCCCCAAGTGTAGCATACTAGATTCGATAATGAACCAGATGTTTCCAAGGAGCATCACCAGATGGGGCTCTAACGATCCATTTAGTTGTAAGACAGATGCCTTGGGTGTGGGGGTTGATGATGCCCGATCCTCCTCTATCTTTTGGTTGGATACAATGGGTCCATGAAGTAATCGTTGCACCTTCCTTGTTTCCCCACTTAGCCCACATGAAGCTTCTAATTAACTGAGTTAACTAGTTACAACATGATTTTGATGGTAACCAACAAGAACAAATATAGACAAATGGCTATCCAGGAGTATTTTATTGGTGACTTGAATTCTTCCAACCATGGAAAGAAATATGTTCTTGTCCAATTTAGGAGTCCAGTATCCCAAGATATCTTTGATGGTACCATGTTTCACCTACTTCCAGTCACTCGAGGTCCAAGGAGGCTAAGGGTTGGGTCTTGTCATTATAAAATAAATTTTATGCATGGATAATTTAAAACCTAAAATTAAACAATAAATCTCAAAAACCTAAAGCCCATTGTTCACTTCCTCTAGTGAGTTACGAATGAAAATCATGTTGTCATCAACAAAATGGAAGTTAAGAGTTGTAGCATTTCCTAGAAGAATGATTCTTCTAATTGGCCTATTGTTCAGAGCATATTAGAGATGATATCTCAATGTATCAGCAGAGAGAACATACAAGAAAGGAGCTAGAGGACAACCTTGGTGGTTGGATTTTTGCAAGGTAAACTAAGGAGAGAGAACACTATTTAGAACCACTCTAGCATTAGCATCTGTGAAAAGCATTTTAATTTGATCATAGATTTTTGGACCAAAATCAAGACAGCTTAACATTTTTAGAATAACAGGAATTCGAATGTGATCCTATGCTTTATCAAAATCTAGTTCAATGATAAGAGAATCTTGACCTGATTTTTGAACCCATTCCATAGTCTCCTAGGCTAACACCAAGTTATGTAAGATAAATCTACCCCCTAAGAAGCTAGTTTTCCCTAGGTGAACGATCGATTTATCTAAGATTTTTATGTTAGACTATAAGTTAGATAATCAATTATCTTGATCCTATGGGAGATATCATCACATTATTTTTTATTTTAATATTTAAAAAGAAATTTTTTTGGCATCTTCATCCACTTAAATAAAATATATAATGACAACAAAACATAGAGATGAAAGTCCAGACAATGTAAACCTATCAAGCAAGCACAAGCAATAACCATGGTGAAATAGCAATCATGAATATATAAAATGAAAAAGGAAGAAGGTTGTAGCCTAAGAAACAAAACCAAATTCAATTACATATGCCACTATGCACACTACCACTTGAAGAGCCAACCAACACCACAACCACCTAAAGAATGACTTATAGATAATTCAAGATAAATGGTCACAACCCATTTTTGAACACTACTACCACTATCAATGTTGTAGAAACCACGACGTTGGTGACGAGATCTCTACTTTTTAAATTAAATTGAAAAAATATTGATGTTCCTTGAGACCAAACAATATATAAAGATCAAAAAATGAATTATACCAAAACCAACAAAAATTTAACCAACAAACTACAAATAAATGCCACTCATATTTTCTTACCCTAGTTAGTAGAGACACACTAGTTTGAAAGTTTAGTAAAATAAATACCTTGGATGACTTCCTACCTTTTCTTTCATTAAAAAAAAGAAAAAATTTCATTAGTTATGTAAGGGTAATAGCAATCATGACTTCAAGGTGCCATCACAATGGGTGGTGATCATATTCTCCATGACCAACTACATGTCAAATTGAAGTATATTGAAACTATTGGAGCAGGTGATTAACCATCAATAGATCTTATTAATGCTTAGACCTCTCTATATGTTGTCAATATTTCAACACACCACCCAGCTTAGTTAATGAAGAGACAACAAGAACACTAGATAGTATATCCTAGAATAGAATAGAAGACTTTTAATGTCAACAAGACTACATAAAGCCTATAAAATAGATTACACAACTAAGTCCTCACAACACCATTGGAACATTCCCTTCCAAACAAACCATAACCTTTGACCAAAGAAAAGCCACACTCAAAAAGTTAGAGGAATCCCTAATCATGTTAATGGAAAAAATAGACTTTCCCACAACCAAACCCAACAATCAATCTTAGTTGGCACAGAGACAATAAGAACATTAGATAGTATATCCTAGAATAGATTAGAAGACAAGACTATACAAATCCTATAAAATAGACTACACAACAAAGTCCTCACAAAACCATCTAGAACATTCCCTTCCAACAGAGTCCTCACAACACCATCTAGAACATTCCCTTCCGAGTAAAATAAATGTATTGGAGAGAGGTCTCTTTACCTGTCTGAGCTAAGCAATGGTTGAATTATATATAAGGAATCTTTGCACCTATTTCATGGGTTTTTCTCTGTCAACCTTTTCAAACATCTTAGGCTTCGGACTATAAAGTTTATCTTTGTAATATATTAATGAAATTTTTGTTGTTATGTTGTTTTACAGTCAGAAATGTGTTCATGTTGTACGTTTTGTTTTGATCCCTCATTCTTGTTTCATCTTATATGTTTTGTGAAATGTTCTTTTTAGTTGTTGCAATGTGAAAGTCATATTTGCTTCGAACACCTATTAGGGTGTAAAGTACATTTATGTCTTTGAAATAGGACATTTAGTAGGAGTGGTGCATATTAGGGGCTCTTTTTCATATTACTTTTATTTAGAAGCATCCAGCAACCATATTCATAATTGCTGGATCCCCTTTCTTAAATTAGCTCCATTCTAGTACTTCACTATCGTTATCAAAGTTTTTTGTTAGGTGCACTGAGATTGAAAGGATGGAAGCCTTGTCCTCTTTTTAACCATGACACATGCGAGTCTCCTAGTTGGGAGGCTATCATAATGTTTCACAAATTTTCTCCGTTGTCATACCCAAAGGATGGATGTAAAATTTTGTGAGCACGACTCTTATTGGATGAGTAATGTTCCATGGTTAATAGTAGTTGTTGTGGGTGAATTATTGGAGCCAATGAGGTCATCCCCATGCATGGCATAGACATCAAGACAATTATGTTCTACCATCTTAAAATTGGGCATTTCATGTTATACTGTTATGCTCTGATGAAAGCAATGTTTCGAAGAAAACATGCGAAAGATAAGGCATTGAGCAAAGAAAAAATAGTTGAATAAAAAATAGAAATTCTTTCATGCATGGTTGGACACAAGTAAAATGTGCAATCCATGGGTATACAAAAGAGAGGGTAGAAACAATCATCCCTCTCATAATGTCAGGATTTAAAGGTATAATTTCCAACACAATGAGATTTGTTGAGCACCATGTTTCATATTTATGTTAAAGAAGGGTGGAATGACATGGAGGGATGAAAACAATGCCACCCTTATAATCGGATATTTGTGGTAGGGAAAATAAATGTTAATAAGACTATCCCATCAAATATGGGCAGTGGCCTTGTCATATTGATATGATTTGTTTTGTTCAATAAGGCCACAAAATGTTTATCTTAGCAAAGCAAGTCTTGGTTTATACAAATGCAATTTTCTTTTTTAATTTGTGATCTTGATAACTCTAGTGTTATTGTTATTTGTAGTGCACCACTATTTCCTAAATGATGTATTTTTTGTGTTATTATCAGTGTGAAACAAAAAATGTTCTTGTATATCTTGGTGTGGATGGCAGTACTTCCTCACAACTACCACATCTGTATCCTTGTATAGGAATGGGATAAGCTACTAGAGGGGTGGATTACATACCAATAATGTTGTCATGTTGGTACAAAACTAACTGTATGTATGTAGAATTTGCCATCACAAATGTCATTGGGTGAAATTGATGTAGGAGCATCCTGGGTGTAAGAGCAATCTTGCATCACCCAAAAATATTTATGTTTTTGTATTCAATAAGGGCTATCTTGTGCAGAGTTGCTATTTATGGAAACTTGCTATTTTTAGTAAGTTGGTCTAACGATCTCAAAATGTTCTAATTTTACATGTGGAGGTTCATCTCAGTCATATCAGCCTGCCAGCAAAGTTTCATGGCTAGATCAGGTCTAGTTTTGAAGATATTGAAGATTTTCGGTATTGGCAGTAGGGTACAGAAACTTCGAACTCAGTTTTGAAGGATTTAGAGGCCCTAGATGAGGTTGAAAATTTGGGTGATGGGCACTTTGCACAAGTCAAGCCTATAGAGCGCTTCGTGGCATTTCCAGAACGGGGTTATAATAGCCAATCAGGTCAACGGGTGATGACTTATGGTCTTCGGAAGTTGGGTCACCTGAAATGGCAGAAAATAATTTTTCTTCAAAATTTCTGTTTGGGTTTCAAAACTCATTTTGAGCTGACTTTGATATAATAAATTGTAAAATAAAATAACTCTAAGTTTGGTTGGCCCTAAGGGCTAAATTTCTAGAACCTTCTCGGGTGGTGGAAATTGCCTATATAAAGAAGGCCTGTAGTGTTGTCTAGAAGAAGGCCTGTAGTGTTGTCTAGGGCAGTTCTGGGTAGTAGATCTGGGTATTGACTCGAGGTTTTGTCCTACAGAATATTGTAAGGGAATGCCCATGTGGCTTTGCATATTGTAATTCTGAAAGTTTGTAATTCCACATTTGTGGAGATAATAAGAAGCCAATTTTCTATTCTTGCATATTATTGTTGTTGTTTCTCTATTTCTGTTAAGTGTTTGTGGTATTAAGGGGAGCACCCTTCATCAGAAATGTTCTCTATTTCCAACCCCACTTCATATTTCCATCTCAGTTGATATCTATATTTCTATCAAACTGCATTATTCTCCTTCAGAGCATTGTGCTATTTTGACATATAGCCTTCACATTTGTTAAGGAAATTTATATTGCACGCAATACATTGGATGATGCTATAAGGAATTATGACCTATATGAGGGAAAAGCTCTGGTAGGAGGAATAGTGCCAAGAGAGATGGTTAATGATGATCCAAGTGTCAGACATGTTCTTCAGGCTTACATGCAATCTGCAATGTTTTTTGATGATGAAATTGCTAGGGTTGGAGTATAGAGGCATTGTCAAGGGTTGAATGCTGGGATGATAAAGGAATTGAACAAGAGCTATGGATCTATTTTATTCCTACTTAAACACAAACACCATGATAGTGTGATTGGCCTTGAACCATGTGTTTCAAATGAGGATCATAGTTTGGAAGGAATAGAGGAAGTTGGAGAGAACAATGATGTAGATGTTCAGTAATAGCTTATAGATTGCAAAGAATGAGAATGGCCTATTGGGCAGGCCAAAAATATTGTTGTACTCTTATTTTTATATTTTGGGGTGAATGTGAAGGTGTACGTAGAGAGGCAATGTTGTAACCTCCATTGTTTTTTGGTAGGTTTTGTTGCTAAATTGATAACGTAACAAATATATAAATTGGTTTGTATGGGGTTTTTGTTTGTAATTTTTTGGGTTGGTTTCCAGAGGTTTTAGCAAAGAAATGGCAGTAGGTAGTTAGCTAGAAGAAGTTTGAAATATATACGTTTAATGAAATCTGAAGGGACTCAATTGAATGAAATCAGAGACATGGCAATAGAGCCTAGTTTTTTTTTGGCATTGTTCTTGAAACATGGGTAATTAATTGTATTTATGCCATACTATTATTTGCAATATTTAATGGGTATACAGTTTGCCCTAGCTATTGAAAGGTATGGTCGGTTTGATAGTTGAGATGTTCAAAGTTTGAACAATTGTTTAATCTACTATTGTCATAGTATGTTTTATTCATTAACAATTGTTTGCCTATGTTTGTACTTTAATTGCCATGGTGGAGGTCACATAGAAAACCCACCATGATTTTTGTTTCCAAGGAAAGTATCTTCTGCTGTAATGAAAGGAAGAACTATTGTTTATTTGAAAATTACACCTAAATAGCTATTGTAATGTCATATAAAGTCAAACAACCTATATATATAGAAACAAAATAGATGTTATTAGTATCTTGTTACCTCTCCATCAACTACCTATATATATAGAAACAGAATAGATTTTATTAGTATCTTGTTACCACTCCATCATGTAGCTGACTAGAATTGGTTGCAATGCATAGTTTGACACTTTCTTTAGTTGGCATCCCACATTCTAGTTGTTGATGGCTGATATCCCTATTGCCCCTGCAAATGTTATAAGATCTCAGATTGTTATCGGAGGTGTTATTTTTTTTTCCCATCTAATGCTTTATTTAGTCGGGCTGATTGTTTACATATATTGTTGTGTTGGGTTGGGAGAGGCATGTTTGTTCATGTGGTATATTTATGTATTCCCATGGCATGCCTCTATTCCCTTTCATTGCAGCTTTTCAATGTAAGACTATCCATTTTGAAATTGCTTGAGAGTGAAGAAAAAATAGGTGAGAATAGCCATAAGTTTTGAAGACTACGTAGTTGTTTAATTAGATTTCTTATCCTAGTGATTCCTTATATACATGAAAGATAATGAATAATATTAAATATAAAAGTTGTATGTTGTTCCATATATGTCGACAAGGCAGTAAATGTTTCTTTCTATCCAATAACAAATACAAACCTCCATAACAGGGTAACTTGTCAAATATGAGTTTATATAAAATTTAGCTTGTATTTCAAATAGGGGACCCCCTCATGGATACAATGGTGGACAAGATGAGAAGAATCTTATGTGGCATTCTTTCATTCAAATGGTAAATATGTTGACAGTTTGTAAATAAATGCATAAGCTCTATGTCACTTAATTAGGCCATTAGCCTATTTGTATAGAATATGCCATTTGTAAAATGAAATAAGAATAAATAAGATGCAAATAAGCAAAAGAAAGAAATGCATATATTTATATTGTGAACTGAGATCTGTATAGTGCATTCTATATGTTAAGTTGATATGCCATCCGAAGTGGTTTTCTTTGGGAGGTCCAAGGCACAGAATGTATCTGCAACTTGACCGACCAGTAACACTCTCATTATTTAATATGGGCAAGCTAGTATGTCGCTATACTATAAGGACAAATTTATGTAGATCTGTGATTCAGCTGAGGGGATGCAGTCTAGGGAAACTCGGAGGGCTTTGGATGATATGAAAATTTTGTTGGTAAGAATCGTAAGATAGTATGGTCTTGGGATGTCTAAAAATATTATTTTGTGTGAGTCCATCCAATAGTTTTCTAGCTCACTAATATGTGGACTTAGCCTTGTCAGGAGATAGTGAGAAATTTTAGAAGGACATCTCCCAGACTGGTGAGATTTTCCCATTCATCAAGGAAACTAGTAATCATTTGCATTGTACCAATATCATATAATCAAAATGAGTGTGCCTTTAAAAGTGCCTTAAAAATACATATATATTTGGTTCATGTTCATCAACCTTCAAATTACGTGTGTTTTTTTATCGTCGTAACTTTGTTTACTTAAGGGTGATATGAGTACTATGCCTAGGGTGGAGGACCCTTGAACGAAGTAGCTGAATGTGATTCAATTGGTCATGTTGAGAGAGGCACCCTTGAAGATGAAAGAGGGAGCGCTTATGTCGATAGTGGCAATGGTGAAGAAAATGAGAGGGATGATAATTATGCTAGCGCTCAGAACTATGATGTTTTGGAGGAGACCAATATTCACAACTTGGTTCGAGAGATGGTTTGGATTCTTAGATCGATTGTAAGGTTTGATTTATCTTAGAAACCTTCAATCATGATGTAATGTTTAGGAATAGTGCAGTCATCCTTCTTGCCCAATGATATTATTTTCTATCTTGTAAGCTTTTTGGTTGTACAAATGTCATTTTAATTGTTCAAGTGTGTTGTGCGCAGGGGGTGACCTATTACAGAATTGAAAGGTGCAACAATAGATTGGTATAGTACTACATCGTTGGTCTATGTTTAGTAGATGGAGGTCTCAAATTTTGGGACCTTGCAAGGATCAACATTCATAGGATGCAAATGTATGAACTTCCATTGATCGAAGCACCCAAACATGGGTGACCTGCCTCAGCCAACCCAAAATAGAATTACTCTACTTATAATGAACAAGGGTACTACCAAAGGAGGGAGAGAAATGTTGAATACCAGATGAAGATGAGGTCTGTAGCCCAAAGAAAGCACGCAGAGAAGTGCATATGTGAGTTCTACAAGAAGGCATCAATGGAGCTCCTCCCAGCAGTAGGCAAGGCAAAGATTGAAGAAGAAATGTGTCAATATGAGAGTCCATCAGCGAGGCAAAAAATATTGAGAAAGGTGTTAGCATTGGTGAACATAAAATATTATAAGGTATTGGCAAATTGAGGATGAATCAGGACTCTGGTTTCTAATTCTTTTTAAAAATTGTTCGCTTTCCTGTTATTTTGAGTCACATTGAAAAAATGCACAACTGACAGGGCAGTCTAGGAGCATCTAAAATTGTGTGTGAGGACATTGATAGGGATACACCAACTGATGCATCACCTGCCATGCCATTTTTAGCCAAAAATCCTCATATGAAGTGATGCCCCATGGGACGGAAGAAGATGGAAATTAGGAGGAAATCTTCCTGGAAAAACAAGGTTTCTGAGTTTTGTGATAGGCTTGAGGAGGTCAAAATGGGGTCGAACTCTAGTGACATAAGTTAGAGGTTGGAGAAAAGGAGGAAGAGAAAATTATCTTCTTGTGGCTGTGTTGAGTTAGAGGAGAAGGTAATACGGTATTATAAGTATTCATTTATTATTCCATTTTATCACTCACCTTGGAATTCGCAATTACAATCAATGAGACCTGAATTAATTTCCATGTCAGACATCTATGGATAAAGGACATGGTCTAGAAGAGCAAGGTGGTGAAGATGAAGAATGCACTATCTTGGCTCCCCCTATTTATGAATATCAAGGTACTTATTCTACTGGGTGGAAGCTTGGGAGTTCATACAAGTTGGTGCAAGGAATGCATAGAAAAGAAATGTCAGTGGACCACAATGAGAGGGATGTCAGGGTAAGTCTCATGTGGTGGTTGTACGCAATTCCTTATCTACATTATTTTCTTGGTGTTAGTGATGTTGACCATTGGGTATATGCACAAAGATGGGGGACCAAAAAGATGCCACTTTTCTTTTTGGCCCCCCATCGCACATAGTGCGTACGCACTAAAGCACATGCGCGCTATAGTGCGCATGCCCTATGGCTTGGGTTGCCTGAGCCTTAGGCTTGGGCAATCCAAAACAAAGCACGTGCATACTATAGCACGCACACGCTTTGGAAAAATGTTTTCCAAAGCGCGTGGGTGCTATAGCGCGCATGCGCTTTGAAAAAGCCAATATAAATGGCAAAAGCGGGTTTGAGAAAGCCCAAAACTCATTTTGCTTTCTCAAACCTATGTGTGCAGTGAAGAAAACCTCCCAAAGCGCACACACCTTCCACCTGCTACTATTATTTTCCTTCATCCATTGATCAAATGGCTCCACCGCATCAACGAAGTTGATTGAGAAGAAGAGGTAAGTGTTTCTACAACTTATGCCTCTTATTTGTTTTAAAATTTCAATTTTTTTGCAATTTATTTTTCTTTAATTTATTTTTGTTTAAATTCTTTGTATAGTGAAGATTTTAAAATGTAATTTTTTTAATTTTTAGGAAGAAATAATCTCCCTCCACCAAACCCTCCACCAAACACTCCTCCAAACCCTCCATCTCCTCATGAAGAACAAAATGAACCTGAATTGCCTCCTCCAACAATTGAGAAACCTCCTCCTAGAACCCAAGAAAGTTTGATGAACCAAATTGAAAAAGGGCAAAAAGAATTAGAATCTTTAATTAGTAGGTTAAAAGATTCTAGAGGTACAAATCTGGGACAGGAAAGTCTTGCAAAATCATTAGAAACAATCTTGACCCACGTAAGCGCGATTAGTGGGAAACTTAATATATGGCAGGATAAAAGAGAAGAACAAAAAAGATATTATGCAAATAAATTATCTTATGCCGACATAAAGAAGAAAAAAATCACAAAAGATGACATTTGTTTTCTATTTAAAAAACTAGGGGACGCAAATACTCTTAGAACTACAACAAAGAGGTTCCCAATTCATTGGTGCACAAATGAAGACATTAAAAATAATTTTTGGGATAGATGGTGGATGGTCTTTGATGCGCCTCCTTGTAACAATCATGAAGTTCCTATATATTTCTTGAGGAAACTCTATTGTGAGTTTGTACTCAAAGAGGTGCCAAATTATTTTGACATTCTAGATTCTCAGGGTAGAGGAGGGGGGTCATCATTTGATCGAGAAGGTGCACATCATGACCCTAATGCACCTAGGCCTATTATTGGCAAGCCATAGGCAGATTATGTTAGTATTCCTTCTACTGTGAAGGAACATGTAGAGACAGACACACTAGGCACAATTAGTGCTTTGACACAGACTCTCATTCAGTGTGCCACTCCTTTAGTTGAGGGTGACCATGGTCAATCCTCAAGGGGCCATATTTGTCGGTCATGTGGATGCTTGTGCACATATGGTACTGGCAAGAGAGAGGAAGATGATCCTGGATTTATGACCGATAGCTTTCTAAATATGACATTTGGCATTGACACACAGGTAAATATTTCCAAGTTCATTGAATTGCTTTGATCATATTTCATTTATAAAAGAATAACTATTTAATTTGTAGTATCTATTGTTTATGATGAAAATTTAGGGCAAGAGTGTCAGTGACAGTGATGGTGGTGGTGGAAGTGGCAATGATCCTAATGTCCCCTTTTACACTTCGCCGCCACACACCGGAGGACACGGTGGAACCTTCACAGAGGTATCATTTACTCATTAGTAGGGTTGTAAAAAATATATGTAATCTTGATAACTACATAATTTAATTTTTTTGTTTCATTTTCAGATTTTGACATCAGAGACTCCTCCTTCTGTCCGTAATACTTTGGATCGCAGAGTAGCTGCAGCAGTAGCTAGTTCTGAAGCACTGATTGAAGTATGAAAGAGATCACTTAACTTTAATTGTTATTTTAATAGTTTGTATTGAATTTTATAATGATATCCATGTATGTATTTTAATTATTATTTTGATCATTGTTGTAGGGACTTATGACTCTAGATCACCAGCATGCGCCTTCGGTGGATGAACATAGTGACTATCTGCTAGTGGTAAGCCAATATTCAATTTTATGTCATTGTATAATTCAATTTTGATGTATATTAATTATCTCTATCTAATTTTATTTTTTATCAGGTTGAGCTACAGAAGAGTCTAGATAGGAGGACGAGTGAGCACACTCGGAAGACTACGACATCCACTGCATCTCCATAGATGCGATGATTGAAGACAGCTCGGGATTTGTTTTCTTCCCCTAGCGGGAAAGGACTAGATTAGGGATATGGATTGTATGCCTATATGGCATTAGTGGACATATTTTTTGTATATTGTATCAGTGATATGTTGTACATCCATTTGGCTTTGAGGAAGCCAGTTTTACTAAATATATTCAATGTATGACATTATTGGACATATATATTTGACTTCATGCCCTACGAATATTTTTTTTTTATGTTTTAGGTATGCAATTCATGTGTTTGGTGTATTGATGTATACTAAATTATGTTTATGTTCATGTCTTTGCTTTGTAAATTTCCCATGCCTTATAGTTATGCTTGTATGTTTAACTTGCTAACTGTACTACAAATGCCAGTCACTGTCCTTAATAAAAGTCAATTCCTTAACTGTAATAATAACAAAAGTAATGAAATGAATGCATAAATGTATAAATATAATATGTAAGAAGCCTAAGTGGCTCTTATTCTTGCAATGATAATGTTTTAAAGAAATTCTAACAAATCCAGATACTAATGCTTCAACAATTTGTTTATAGATTGGTTGAAAATTTGATGTAAATAGGTAGGTTAGATTGGGGTTATTTTATAAATAAAGTTTTCTTGGTTTCCTCAAAGGTGTTCCTTACCCAAGTGGCCCCAAGTGCCAATATGCCACTAACCTATCAATCTGACTTCTCCCAACTACCTTACTATTATAGGGATTCAATATGGCTTAAAATATGAATCTAACAATGTTCAAGTGGTTCTTGAAGTCCTACTCCAAGATCTTACCCTCAATCCACACTCTAGGCTCTCTATCCTTGTAGTCTTAACCAGTGAGTTTTTCCCAAATAACTCTTAGTTTTCCCAAAAAACTTTCAAAATAAATTACATATTCAGATACCTTTTATGGTTTTACAAAACATATCTCAGAATTAAGTAGGGTTAATTTGGAACACAACCCCCAAAAACTGCTGCTCCACTTTCCTTCCTAGACATAATAGGTCACTTTTACAAAGGAACCCTATTAAAAACTTAACACCCAACCTTTCCACTTTTCATAGAGTGCTAATATGGTCCCAATTAGAAAAATTTGAAGTCAATTGGATCCTATAGGCTTTCTATACCCAAAAGCCCCAAATTGCTCCCTCTAGGCCTTCAAAACTAGGGCCTTATTAAAAACAACTCAAAACTCATTTCCAAAACTCTTCCTTGTGGAGTCACCTTTCATTTGACATATACTTCTTCTATTTCAAATAAAATTATACCTTTGTTAAGGCGGATACTTTGCTACTACACTTGTGGCATCAATTTTGTATCATTTTCCCACTCTTCGTCATGGTGTACACCCACTAAAACAACTTATCCTGAATCCAAATGGTTAGGAACATCATACATATGTTACATAGGGTCCATTCAATGAAAAATATTATTTTAATTCATTGAATGTCCCATTATATCATCAAAAAGACCAAAATAGAGTTATTTCAATGCACCAAAATGACCACCTACAACAACTTTCCAAATTTGAAGCAAAAAAGATTATATAATCATTTAATATAGATGAAAAATGATGTTATGATGTTATTATATCACCCACAATTCTATTACAAACCCAAAAAAATCAAACTTCAATACCGTTTTGGCTTTAGGGACACTAGGCCTAAACCTAGCCTTTAGTTAGAACTCTTTACCAGTGGACTTCCTGACCACTCTGAAGCATGTAGATGGTCCTCATATGACCTAAGGACTCTAAAAAAACTCTTAGTTTGTTCTTTTTACAACCATAACATAGCAAACTAGACTTGGACGCCAATTTCCTAGGCCTAAACCTAGCCTTTAGTTAGAAATCTTCACTAGTGGACTTCCTAAACACTTCCAAGCATGTATATGGTCCTCATATGACCTAAGGAGTATGAAACAAGTCTTGGTTTGTTCCCTTTACAACCATACTATAGCAAACTAGAACTACACACCAATTTTCTACGCCTAAACCTGGCCTTTAGTTAGAACTCTTCACCAGCGGACTTCCTGACCACTCCCAAGCACCCAGATGGTCCTCATATGACCTAAGGACTCTGAAACAACTCTTGGTGCATTCCTTTTACAATCATCCCATAGCAAACTAGTCCTGCACGCCAATTTCCTAAGCCTAAACCTAGCGTTTAGTTAGAACTCTTCACAAGTGGATTTCTTGACCACTTCCAAACATGTAGATGGTCCTCATATGACCTAAGGACTCTGAAACAACTCTTGATTTGTTTCCTTTAGAATCATCCCATCGCAAACTAGACCTGCACACCAATTTCCTAGGCCTAAACCTGGCCTTTAGTTAGAACTCTTCACCAGTGGACTTCCTGACCACTCCCAAGCATCCAGATGGTCCTCATATGACCTAAGGACTCTGAAAAAACTCTTGGTTTGTTCCCTTTACAATCAACCCATAGCAAACTAGACCTGCATACCAACTTCCTAAGCTTCAACCTAGCCTTTAGTTAGAACTCTTCACCAGTGGAATTCTTAACCACTCTCAAGCATGTAGATGGTCCTCATATGAATTAAGGACTTTGAAAAAACTCTTATTTTTTTCCCTTTACAACCATACCATAGCAAACTAGACCTGCACGCTAATTTCCTAGGCCTAAACCTAGACTTTAGTTAGAAATATTCACTAGTGGACTTCCTGACCACTCCCAAGCATGTAGATGGTCCTTATATGACCTAAGGACTCTGAAACAACTATTGGTTTGTTCCCTTTACGACCATAACATAGCAAACTAGACTTGCACGCTAATTTCCTATGCCTAAACCTAACTTTTAAATAGAACTCTTCACCAGTGGACTTCTTGACCACTCCCAAGCATGTAGATGGTCCTCATATGACCTAAAGACTCTGAAACAACTTTTAGTTTGTTCCTTTTACAACCATACCATAGCAAACTAGACCTACATGCTAATTTTCTTGTAGCCTTCTCAACTTCAATTTTCCACTCTAACTTCTTCACAACTTGGTATCTTGACACAATCAAGATATTTTTAGACACCCATTTAGAAGTTATTTAAGATCCCAAAGCCTTGTTTTTCAAATCCACTCCAACACCACCTAACACTCACCTTGGAGACAGACCTAATTTAATGCAGAGGTGACAGCCGAAAAGTAGTGTGCCCTTCACTTGAGTCCCACAATTCACCAATCAACTGTAATGACTTAAGGGTATTCTCAATCTCTTAGGATGGTGTAACACAATCAATTAAGTGAGTTTCTATCCCAATAAACTCCCTTCACAAAGTTAGACACTTAATCAAAGTTCAATGTCTTTTTGGCTTTAGGGAAACTAGGCCTAAAAGTGACTTATTGCTGAAACTCTTCACCAGTGGACTTCCTTGCCAATCTCAAGCATGTAAATGGTCCTCATTTGACCTAAGGCCTCTGAAATAACAATTGGTTCATTGCCATCAAGACCGTACCATAGTGAACTAGACCTGCATGCACTTTTCCTTGTCACCTTCTCAACCTCGATTTTCCACTATAACTTATTCACAACTTGGTATCTTGACACAATCAAGATATTTTTAAACACCCATTTGGAAGTTATTTAACATCCCAAAGCCTATTTTTCTAACTCCACTACAGCACAACCTAGCACTCACCTTGGACACAGACCTAATTTAATGTAGAGGTGACAGCCGAAAAGTAGTGTGCCCTTCACTTGACTCCCACAATTCACCAATCACCTATAATGACTTAAGGGTATTCCAAATCTCTTAGGATGGTGTAACACAATCAATTAAGTGATTTTCTATCCCAATAAACTCCTTTCGCAAAGTTAGACACTTAATCAAAGTTCAATGTCTTTTTGGCTTTAGGGAAACTAGGCCTAAAAGTGACTTATTATTGAAACTCTTCACCAGTGGACTTTCTGACCAATCCCAAGCATGTAAATAGTCCTCATTTGGCCTAAGGCCTTTGAAATAATAACTGATTCATTCCCATTAAGACCATACTATAGTGAACTAGACCTATACGCACTTTTCCTTGTAGCCTTCTCAACCTCAATTTTCCACTCTAACTTATTCACAACTTGGTATCTTGACACAATCAGGATATTTTTAGACACCCATTTCAAAGTTATTTAACATCCCAAAGCCATGTTTTCCAACTCCACTCCAGCACAACCTAACACTCACCTTGGACACAGACCTAATTTAATGCAGAGGTGACAACCGAAAAGTAGTGTGCCCTTCACTTGACTCCCACAATTCACCAATCACCTGTAATGACTTATGGGTATTCCCAATCTCTTAGGATGGTGTAACATAGTCAATTAAGTGAGTTTCTATCCCAATAAACTCCCTTTGTAAAGTTAGACACTTAATCAAAGTTTAATGTCTTTTTGGCTTTAAGGAAACTACGCCTAAAAGTGACTTATTACTGAAACTCTTCACCAATGGACTTCCTGACCACTCCAAAGCATGTAGATGGTCCTCATATGACCTAAGAACTCTGAAACAACTCTTAGTTTGTTACTTTTACAACTATACCATATCAAACTAGACCTGCACACCAATTTTCTAGGCCTAAACCTAGCCTTTAGTTAGAACTCTTCAACAGTGGACTTCCTGACCACTCCCAAGCATGTAGATGGTCCTCATATGACCTAAAGACTCTAAAACAACTCTTTGTTTATTCCTTTTACAATCATACCATAGCAAACTAGACCTGCACGCTAATTTCCTAGGCCTAAACCTGGCCTTTAGTTAGAAATCTTCACCAGTGGACTTCCTGACCACTCTCAAGCATGTAGATGGTCCTCATATGACCTAAGAACTCTGAAACAACTCTTGGTTTATTCCCTTTACAATCATCCCATAGCAAACTAGACCTGCACGCCAATTTCTTAGGCCTAAACCTAGCTTTTAGTTAGAACTTTTCACAAGTGGACTTCCTGACCACTCCAAAGCATGCAAATAGTTCTCATATGACCTAAGAAATTTGAAACAACTCTTATTTTATTTCCTTGAGAATCATCCCATCACAAACTAGACCTGGACACCAATTTCCTAGGCCTAAACCTAGCGTTTAGTTAGAACTTTTCACCAGTGGACTTCCTGACCACTCCCAAGCATGTAGATGGTCCTCATATGACTTAAGGACTCTGAAAAAAATCTTGGTTTTTTTCCTTTACAACCATACCATAGCAAACTATACCTGCACGCCAATTTCCTACGCCTAAACTTGGCCTTTAGTTATAAATCTTCACCAATGGACTTGCTGACCACTCCCAAGCATGTAGATGGTCCTCATATGACCTAAGGACTCTGAAACAACTCTTGGTTTGTTCCTTTTACAACCATACCATAGCAAACTAGACCTGTACGTCAATTTCCTAGGCCTAAACCTAGCCTTTAGTTAGAACTCTTCACCAGTGGACTTCTTGACCACTTCCAAGCATGTAGATGGTCCTCATATGACCTAAGGACTCTGAAACAACTATTGGTTTGTTCCCTTTACGACCATACCATAGCAAGCTAGACCTGTACGCCAATTTCCTATGGCTAAACTTAGCTTTTAAATAGAACTCTTCACCAGTGGACATCTTGACCACTCCCAAGCATGTAGATGGTCCTCATATGACCTAAGGACTCTGAAATAACTCTTGGTTTATTCTTTTTACAACCATACCATAGCAAACTAGACCTGCACGATAATTTTCTTGTAGCCTTCTCAACTTCAATTTTTCACTCTAACTTCTTCACAACTTGGTATCTTGACACAATAGAGATATTTTGGACACCCATTTAGAAGTTATTTAAGATCCTAAAGCCTTGTTTTCCAACTCCACTCCAACACCACCTAACACTCACCTTGGAGACAAACCTAATTTAATGCAAAGGTGACAGCCGAAAAGTAGTGTGCCCTTCACTTGAGTCCCACAATTCACCAATCACCTATAATGACTTAAGGGTATTCTCAATCTCTTAGGATGGTGTAACACAATCAATTAAGTGAGTTTCTATCCCAATAAACTCCCTTCACAAAATTAAACACTTAATCAAAGTTCAATATCTTTTTGGCTTTAGGGAAACTAGGCCTAAAAGTGACTTATTGCTGAAACTCTTCACCTGTGGACTTACTGACCAATCCCAAGCATGTAAATGGTCCTCATTTGACCTAAGGCCTCTGAAATAACAACTGGTTCATTCCCATTAAGATTGTATTATAGTGAACTAGACCTGCATGCCCTTTTCCTTGTAGCCTTCTCAACCTCGATTTTCCACTTTAACTTATTCACAACTTGGTATCTTGACACAATCAAGATATTTCTAGACACCCATTTGGAAGTTATTTAACATCCCAAAGCTTTGTTTTCAAACTCCACTCCAGCACAACCTAACACTCACCTTGGACACAGACCTAATTTAATGCAGAGGTGACAGCCGAAAAGTAGTGTGCCCTTCACTTGACTCCCACAATTCACCAATCACCTGTAATGACTCATGGGTATTCCCAATATCTTAAGATGGTGTAACACAATCAATTAAGTGAGTTTCTATCCCAATAAAATCCCTTTGCAAAGTTAGACACTTAATCAAAGCTCAATATCTTTTTGGCTTTAGGGAAACTAGACGTAAAAGTGACTTATTGCTGAAACTCTTCACCAATGAACTTCCTGACCACTCCAAAGCATGTAGATGGTCCTCATATGACCTAAGAACTCTGAAACAACTCTTAGT
Organism: Chamaecyparis obtusa; assembly: GCA_027943335.1. Taxonomy (NCBI): domain Eukaryota; kingdom Viridiplantae; phylum Streptophyta; class Pinopsida; order Cupressales; family Cupressaceae; genus Chamaecyparis; species Chamaecyparis obtusa. Next base: position 421,936 of record BSBK01001012.1, read on the forward strand.
TTATTACTTTTACAACCATACCATATCAAACTAGACCTGTACGCCAATTTCCTAGGCCTAAACCTAGCCTTTAGTTAGAAATCTTCACCAGTGGACTTCCTGACCAATCCCAAGCATGTAGATGGTCCTCATATGACCTAAGGAGTCTAAAACAAGTCTTGATTTGTTCCTTTTACAACCATACCATAGCAAACTAGAACTGCACGCTAATTTCCTATGCCTAAACCTGGCCTTTAGTTAGAACTCTTCACCAGTGGACTTCCTAACCACTCCCAAGCATCCAAATGGTCCTCATATGACCTAAGGACTCTGAAACAACTCTTGGTTCATTCCCTTTACAATCATCCCATAGCAAACTAGACCTACACGCCAATTTCCTAGGCCTAAACCTAGTGTTTAGTTAGAACTCTTCACCAATGGATTTCCTGACCACTTCCAAACATGTAGATGGTCGTCATATGACCTAAGAACTCTGAAACAACTCTTGATTTATTACTTTTACAACCATACCATATCAAACTAGACCTGCACACCAATTTCCTAGGCCTAAACCTAGCGTTTAGTTAGAAATCTTCACTAGTGGACTTCTTGACCACTCCAAAGCATGTAGATGGTCCTCATATGACCTAAAGACTCTGAAAAAACTCTTGGTTTGTTCCCTTTACAACCATACCATAGCAAACTAGACCCGCACGCCAATTTTTTACGCCTAAATCTGGCATTTAGTTAGAACTCTTCACCAGTGGACTTCCTAACCACTCCCAAGCATGTAGATGGTCCTCATATGACTTAAGGAATCTGAAACAACTCTTGGTTTGTTCCTTTTACAACCATACCATAGCAAACTAGACTTACACGCTAATTTTCTAGGCCAATTAACCTTTAAAACCTCACAAATCTAACCTAGCAATTTGTCACTATCTAGGTGAACCCTGTGACCTAAGGTATCTTAGGCTTATAACTTTGCCAAAAGATCCTTGATCACACATTAGGATTCCAAACCAAAATTAGGATGATCTATACATATCCATCCTATTTATTATAAACACTAACAAAGCAACACAAATTTCTACTAGTGGAGGGTGCCCTGCACCATAATTGGCCTAGTCAAAAAGTCAGAGAACTCCATTTGATCTTTGAATAGGACTAATTCCTTGAGTTGATTCCAAGTTACTTGTTGAATCCTCAAGTTGAGTTAGCGTATTTAAGGTGATAGTGGAGAGCTCTGCATCAAGATGGTATGAAAGGAGAGAATGAAGTAAAGGATGGTCATTAAATGCTACAAACTTCTCGTTATACATACGGGGTAATGCATGAGCAATTTACAATCCACCCAATTTACAATGCTATATAAATTTGACATGTTATGATATTTTGTATCTCCATTTAGTCTAATGTACCAATTGGATCTTCCCTACCCTTGATTGTCTCAAGTATTGCCTCGTGGTCTAACTCAAGAACCTTCCAAAGAGTTTTATTTTGCGGTCTTCCCCCATATCTGATTAAGTGGACATTTGATGCAACGATGAGGTTTGAATAATGAAGAATCTTTCTGTGTGTCTCCCAATCTTCAAACAACCACAACCTAGGGTTCTTCATAGCATACCATCTAAGCCATGTACCAGTTACAACCACTACTCCTATAGGGTATTCCAATTCTTCACCATCGATAACTGAGTGAGCCAGTTTCTTTTTTGCCTCTACACAATGACACAAATAATAATCTGTCCCTTCTTCATTGTCTTCAGGTGCAATAACAACAAAAACATGGCCTGTAATGATATAAACATAATGAGGACATTAGTTTACTAAATATTTATGATAAAGTACTAAATTTGAGATTATTTGTATGTGGAAAATACCGACCTAGTTGTACTAGATCAGATAAGCGATCAAAGTCAATGGATGATTCTATTTTTATCGGTTGTAGTGATTCATGGGGATGATAGGAGGCAAGTGGACTCAAACTATGTGTATACCATTCGTCAACCCATTCCTTTGACTCACACCCATCCCAATCTTCATCTACACATGATGAACAAAAGCACGCCATATGTCGTGTGTGGATACTCCATGAACCTGCATTACAACTTTTAAAAGAGTGTAGCTCACTCGATCCTATCAATGTACAACAATCCTCATATGGTGCAATGTTAGTTTTATCCATAAACCAAAAAAATCTATGAACCATAGACTCACCTTCATTACCTGGACCCATTGTAGCATTACACCATTGGACAATACATCTCGCATCTAACAATGTTGCTTTCTTTGTGTACTTTAATTCTTCACATGCTAAAGCTCTTTTAATACATGCACCTGCGCCATCATGCTCTCCCTTTCCATGACCAGCCTCTGTGAAATTCCACATATATTGAATTCCAGTAATCTTATGCATCCTACACAACCAATAAAACATCTGCGAATTCTTGAATTGGGATGCACAATTATCTGACCAAATGATATGTCGATGATATTTTATGCCCCTATTTGCCAAATGACCATAAAATAGTTGAAAGCAACCATGTACAAACTCTGTAGAATGTGAGCGATCATCGCTGATATAAAAATGATACTCCCTCAATATCGTCCTGTTCTGCTCTGTACTGTCTGGTGCATGTATAAATGCTATATGAACAAATATAGCAACCTATTGAGAGCTGTAATATTTTGCTTGCACCTCATTCTGTGGTTGTAGTGTGTAGTTCTCTACAAAGTCCACAACTAAAACAATGGTTTCAAGTGGGAATGTGTCCTTGCACAGCTTGAATTGCATATCTAACCATTGTGCTCTATGTGTATGCCTTGCATACTCATAAATAACTTTTTTACAAAAAATGTCCATGAACTGATACACTCAAATTTTTTCAATTACTAAATCACATCTTTTAGCCTCTTTCCGATCTTTTAGATTGTATGTCACGGTCTTATATTTTCCAAATTCCACTATTTCATTACCGATTGCATGCGTACTCTCCATATGTTGACAAATTGGCAAACGTCGCAAACCTCCGCAATCTATGCATGTACCATTCAAGCATGAGAGCTTGTAAAATTGTTGACCATCCACTCTTTCACATAAAATGGTAGATATTAATTCCCTTGAAGATCTAGGTGGGACATTTATGTTACAATCCTGCAAAACATTGTTAGAGTGCAAAGCTACACATATATTCCTATAAACTTCAAAATGGTTAGAAAATTCAATATGTACCCTACAACAACAAGTTGTGCGTGTGTGATTTATCTTGACATAAAAAGGTTTACACATTTCAAAATATCTTTGACTAATTTTAATTTGAGGATACGAAAGCATAAATTTTGAAAAGAATTGTGTCTGAGTTGAATCCAAAAAATGTTTTGGATGTGGAACACGAATTCAACTACCAATCGTCCTTCTTACAACATCTCTTTGATTAGGAGATACCCGTGTATTATTCTTCCAAAATTCTTCAATCAAGGATTTCAAAGCTTCAACAATTGCTTTATCTTTTCGCGGTAGTCTACCGGAAAATGCCCATAACTCATTGCTATTTGGATCTTCCACTCTTTTACGCCTTCTCAGGGCTCTCATTAGAGACTTTCTACTTATTTTCAATGTTTTTCTTGTCTTTCTAATGAGTCAAGATTTCTTCATTTGATTTCTTACTATTGTTGATGTAAGTACACGACGTGTGACATTACTATCTTTCGTGCGTGATGTAGAACCCACACTCTCATATGCAGTCATTAGATTCTTTACAATAGATTTTTTGCTAGACTCATCCATTGTTCTTAGCCCAAGAATCTTCATGATGGGCCTAAATTTAAGATTTCTCATCATTTCAACAAATAGTTGACATCTTCTTGTCATGTTTAAATTCTCAAAAAATGATCTCCAAATACAATTAGCATTTCTTTGACAAGTACGCTTGGGAATCTTGTCAGGCATTGCTTGCAAAATGTTAGTATCAATATCAATCAAATATTTTGGCTTTCTATAAATAATTCTAGGAGCATCAGAAACATTATGTGTGAATTGCGTACCATCTTAAGTGTCATCAACATGAGACGATGTGGTTGCTACACCTTCAGATGTAGATAATGCTGTGCCTTCAACATGATATAAGGGTGTGCTTTCAACATGACACATTGGTGTGACTCCACCTTCGGAAGTAGATGATGGTGTGCCTTCAACGTGATACATTGGTGTCCCTCCACCTTCAGAAGTAGACAATGGTGTGCCTTCAACATGATACATTGGTGTGCCTCCAACATTGGATGACGATGTCTCTTCAACTTGGGAACTCATAGATGATGTCCTCGCATTTTCATAATTCAATTGTCTCGTTGCACGCAAGTTTCTCATTTGTTGTCTTTTTGTTTCCAATTCCAATTCTCTTTTACATTGTATTGATGTTTCATGTTCCTCATCCAAAGACAAATCTTCTTGTATGGTTTCTAATTTTTTGTGTTCACGAAGTTGTCTCATTCTTTCCCTTTTCTTCTCTTTGTCTCTTTCATGCTCTTTCAATGTTAAATTCTTTTCTCGTTTCCTTGGCATGATGATGATTTCTACATATGAATTGATTACAATTTTAAAAATATAATATAAATGTAAAACAATAAGTCAAATTCTAATTTAAACCTCTTACAATATGACAAATTATAATATAAATTTATTATAATTATATCAAATTATGCATTGAACAAGTATATATCATACCAATTATAAACCAAAACACTCTTTATTCACATTTGACATGTAAAAAACTAAAAAACTTACCTCAATCAATAAATTTCACTGATAATGATTGACCTTCACAATTTGATGTTGATTTTTAAACAATAAAATAGTGCAAATTGACAAAATATGTTTTTTTGTCACTTAGCACCATGAAAAGAAGAAAACTTGTCGGCTAAGATGCAGAAATCAAACAAAAATAGCAAAAGTGGGCCTCAATCACGAGTTTCATGGCCAATTTAACCGTTGTTTTTAGTTTTGCATAGCACGAGCGTGCTATGCAAAACTAAAAGTCTCTCGTCTTTACTTTTTCATAGCGCGCACGCGCTATGTAAAACTAAGACTAGAGTGATAGTCTTTAGTTTCTCATAGCGCGCACACGCTATGTAAAACTAAAGACTAGAGTGATAGTCTTTACTTTTTCATAGCACGTACGTGCTATATAAAACAAGAAAAAGGGAGAGAGGGAGAAGGTGATAAAAAAGGGAGAGGGAGAGGAGAGAGGGAGAACTTGAGAGAGAGAGAGAGAGAAGGGGAAAGGGAGATAGACAAGGGGAAGGAGAATGAATGTAGTCCTTATAAGTAGTACTTATTTTGCCGCGGGCACTAGCAGTAGCATTGAGAGACCAATAAATATGTGTATGTTTGAGCCTTGGTTGGATATGGGAGATGGTTGGATATTTTGGATGGACTCTAGATTGGAGAGGGATCGTGAGGGAGTGGATTGAGATAAGGTCATCTGACTAGGATCTATGTGTTAGGCCAACAAATCTAGGGGTGACTATAGCATATACAATATGGTGGGTTAGGATGATACCAAGAGATATGTGTAGGATAGGGATTCCTACCCTATGGATGTGTAAGAGGGAGGTGCACATACAAGGAAACTAGGTTGATGCATACCAGTTGGCTCAGTGCATGAGGAGAGCAGTGGTAGTGGCACTATGGAGGAAGAGAAAGGAAGCATCACCTATGAGGGGGTACAAAGACAGGTAGAAACACTTTACCAAAGGGTGTTCAAGAAAAGAGTAGCTAGGTAAGATAGAGGGGGAGATGGAGGAAGACCATGGGTATAGGTAACCTAGATATATGGAAGAGATAGTGGGTAGGGATGTGTTACCATGATGGACATTGATCAGGGTGCACAAGCACAACCACAAGTACTAGGACAAGGACAAAGACAACATTGGTACCACAACCACCATCTAGTACATGGACCAATATGGAGGACTAGAGCATCCATGAAGGTACAAGGAGATGGAACCTCATCCATAGGGGATCATGTGACAAAGATGTTAGGCCCAAAAGGAGGTAAATACAACTAAGAGTGGTGGGGTTAATCAATTGTTCACTCACAATTAAAACTTGAGAATGTCATAATATAACATATATGCAAATTAGATAACTATGCAGATAGACTAGATAAGAATGAAAATGCTCTGATAGTTTACCTCCCCAAGACATAATCAAGGATGGGGGTAAAAGGCTTAATTAGGAAAAGCAACTAGGTTAGGATGAATTATGGGTGAATAAAAATGCAAGCGAAATGGTGATGAAAAATGATCATGGATCTTGAGTACCCTTGCAAATGGCTTGTCATGTAGTGAGCACTTATTTTGATTTAGCAACATCAATGAATAGCCAAGGTATGAAGAACCAAGGTTGTGGCATAAATAGTGCATAGGACATGACACGACAAATAGAAACTGTTAGACTGGCATCACACAAGATCCATAAAGGACTTTGGTGCAAATGATGTTGGAAGAACACAAGCAAGAGATATGACCTAGTGCACCATGTGACTATTGGAATCACATGTGGAAGTGCAAGGAACAAATTTAGACCACACACAAAAGAAAATAAAGCCATAAACAAGTCCCAAGTTTCATCATTCATGACACACCATGATATAAAGGATCATGGTAACCTTGAGGAGACTAAACAAGAGAACTCCAAGAAAGATATAAAAAAATCCAAAAGAACTAATGTCAACATGAATGTAACAAATATCTTTTGCCAAAATTAGATGATTGAAGAAAAAGATTAGATTTGACATGTTTGACATAAGGATGGATGCATCCTACGTAGACTGATGGTGGGATGATGAGTGACTACCTGAGGATAAATTACACTCATATATGTTATGATACCTAATGGAAACAAACAACCAAGAAAGACCAAATGTACCCAATTTATATCTAAATGTACCCAAATGTATATCTAACCCAACGCTTAAGAGCTATGTATGTTATGATACCTAATGGCAACAGACAACCAAGACAGACCAAACCAATTCTAGAGGCCCTGCAATGCTCAAAAGAGTAGGGCAATGGCATATCTACAACATTGGAAAATCATGTTAAGCATGATAATATCCATGGAGATTTGTGTCAATTTTAGACAAAAAAATCAGTTTGAATAGATTATATATTTGACATGCTTGTAGAAGCGTGCAATATGCAATATTTTCTTACTTGCAGTTGTAATTTTAGAAATCCTTATCAATCTAGAGAGAGAGAGAGAGAGAGAATTGATAGCAAGTGGGATAATGTAGATGCTTTAATAAACCACTATCTTCTTTACTCAAGCAACATCTGGTTCATCTGCTCGACTGGGGCATGTTTGGGATCAAACAGTCTCCATTTAAACTCAAGTCTCTAGAAGCAATTATATTTGTCAGTAGAGGAGATACACCTATTGGATCTGCAATAACTTTATGCTCACTGGAATTTCCATTTCTCTTCAATTGGGATACTCTTTCAAAAATTGCATCTACCCTTTTACCAATTTCAAAAATTGAATGGGTCTATTTGAGGACCTCCAAGGAGTTGGTTGCCTAAATGAGAACCTTGAGATGAATCAAGAACTTCTCTATGAAAGAGATTAGTATCTTGATAATCTCTCCACTTGTCAACTGAATTAAAACCTTGGACCATAGATGGCTGCCCTTTGTTGTAAAATGAGTCCAGTGAGACTACCTTTCCAAAGGTGCCAATGAACTTACATAATTTGATGGATATTGCCCAACATGAGTAACCGGGTTTCCCAAGTCCCATAAATGTAAGGCCATTGATGAATAGGCATTTCTAATAGAAATATTTTTGGTGCTAGATTGAAGTGCATGAAAAAATTCTTTGCCTACTAATGAACCAATTTTCAAGGCTTCATTTCACATTGCTCTATGGATAATTCCACAACACTTGTTACTTCTCTATCTAAAATTTTTGTGTCAGTGTACATGTCCACTGAAGAGCTTATGTCACTACTTGAGCTACTAGAAAATGGTGAGTACTCATGATGATCATCTCACATAGGCTCACACGCATATCTTACTTTTTTCCTTTGCCGCTTTCCCCTTCCTAGCTCTTCCTCCTTATCTGTAACTTCTATCATGGGTCCAAGAAGCTCTTCCCACTCTTTCCAAAATAGCATCTACCCTTTTACCAATTTGGGATATTGAATGGGTCTATTTGAGGACCTTCGAGGAGTTGCTCACCTAAATGAGAACCTTGAGATGAATTGGGAACTTCTCTATGAAAGAGATCAGTACCTTGAGAAGCTCTTTGTTTGTCAATTGAATTATAACCTTGGACCATAGATGACTACCCTTTGTTATAAAATGAGGAGTGAGGCTACCTTTCCAAAGGTGCCAATGAACTTACATAATTTGAGGGATATTGCCCAACATGAGTAACTAGGTTTCCCAAGTCCCATAAATGTAAGACCATTGATGAATAGGCATTTCTAATAGAAATATTTATGGTGCTAGAATGAAGTGCATGGCCAAATTATTTTCTTGCTAATGAACCAATTTGAGGCTTCATTTCACATTGCTCTATGATAATTCCACAGCACTTGTTACTTCTCTATCTGAAATTTTTGTGTTCTAGTGTACATGTGCACTGAAGAGCTTCTGTCACTACTTGAGCTACTAGCAAATGGTGAGTACTCATGTCATCATCATCATCTAACATAGGCTCACATGCATATCTTACTTCTTTCTTTTGCCACTTTCCCCTTCCTAGCTCTTCTTCCTTATCTATAACTTCTATCATGACATGGGTCCAAGAAGCTCTTCCCACTCTTTTCCATTAATTGTGGGCTTTTACTCTTCGTCCTAAGTAATTGGCATACCTTCGATGGCACCAAAAATCACCATTAGATTCTAAAATGTCCCTTTCTCTCACATTAATCTCTCTATTAAGAAGATTTTCTATATCTTCTTTGGTATATTGAATAGATGTAACTGCAATCCCATGTTCATCAAGAATATTCCTTGCACCATTGAGTGATATATCATGCAATTCCTTAATAGTTTCATTCTTAAGAAAATTCATAACTAGATTTTCCATAGCCAATTTTCTTCTTCATCATTGCAATATTTTCTCCTCAACTACACATTTTGGAATCAGTTGATATACAATCACATTTTTCTCTTAGCCAATTCCATGGGCTCGCAATTAAACCTGTAAATCCATAAAAGGGTTGAAATTTGGATCCGATTTGATGCACCTTCACTATTTGATCTATCCCTTCCCTTTCATTTCACTTGCTTTGCTTATTTTTCACATCATAGGCCAAGATTTGACAGTGGATATGACCTTGGTGCTATCGACATTAATGGTAAATTTTACCTTTTAGCTATTATTTTTTGTCATTTTTATTGTATGATGATTTTGTATATGAATTGTGGATATTCTTTAGGAAACATTTCATCCTTCTTGTAGGATGCCTTTGTATACAAATTTTAGAGAATCTCTATTTTGGAAAGAGAGAGAGGAAGAGAGAGTGCTCTCTATCTCTCTCTTTTCCTCTCAATTCAATATAGCGCGCATGCACTATAGGGCGCGCGTGCTATTGAAAACTATGAGTTTCATAGGGCGCACGCGCTATGAAAGCCATAGTTTTCAATAGCGCGCTCGTGCTATAGCGCGTGCGCCCTATAGGGTGCATGCGCTTTTCAAGGCATTGGAATTTACCAATCCTAAGGCTTGGATTTTCCTTGGAAATCCAACCCAAAGGCTTGGACGATTCAAACAGGCCTGAGACGTGTTTTCCAGCAAACATACAAAAAAATAACATGTTTTTTTGTGTGCTCCTCGTCAGGTTTACTCGTAGTTCAAGAACGTAAAAATTAGACAACATGATATTGTAGATCTCTCTGTTAGCTATCTAAGCATATAATTTATTTTGAATTCTGATTATGTTAAGTTTTTCAACTCTAATTTCTTTTGTGTGTATGTCTATTTTTTGTAAAAAACCAACGTTTAGTATTTTGGGCATAGATTTTGACTCGTTCATCAAATTTTGTAACAAGTTACATTTTTAGAAACTAGACTCCATTCTACACACTTTAAAAAAAATAAATTGATTTTTGATTAGTTTTAAATGATTTCTAGGGGGAGCACACAGAAATTTCATGTTTTTAGGATGTGTGCACTTCATAAATTCATAAAAAATTATACATTCATCAAAACATTACCAAAAAATTATGGGATAAACTACATAGTGTTAGCTAACTTCTCACCAGAGCGATTAAAAAAATTCAAAAAAAAAGTTAACATTTTAGGGGGAGCACACCAGATGCTATGTTATGTTTTTTCACAAAAAATAGGACCACTTTTTGTGCTCCCCCTTTTTGAGGGCCTTAATCTGCACTATTTTCAAAATAAGTTAGTAGTTTAGGAACTAGATTTAGAGTATTACAACTCTTGTTTTTGTCGCATCTTAAAATTTTGAGTCTAACTATCTTCAATTTGTTGTTGAAGTTCAGAGTTTGCTGATTTCAGGAAAAAAAGTGGCATCTTATACCCCCTTTTTGGTCCCCCATCTTTGTGCACTTACCCCATTATGAATGGTGACATAGCCTACATTGGAGGGAAATAGAGGTGAGGATGGGTGTGCACGTGAATAGGTAAGTGTTGATTCAGTCGAAGAAGTGGTATGTATATAATTAGTGTTCTAATGTGTAGGCACTTTTCTATAGACACATTTGATACTATCATTGTCGATAACATGTTTTCTTTAAACATGTTCTTATATGTTATTTCAGGCCGAGAGTGCTGGGGTTAGCATGGACAAACCTCCCATTATCGAGGCCCCAACCAGATATGTATGTTTTATTTTATCGGTCAATGTCTTATAGTATAAATGAAAGTGGATGTGGGCATAGCGTAAACTAATTTATTATCTTACAGGAGAGTCCCATTCAATTTGGTTTTGTGTTGGTGAGTGTGAATCATATTTTAGATCAAAGAAAAAAGTTGTTGGGAATGTTCTATCATGAGATATTGCACGTTTGAAGACCTGCACCACATAATTTTGTCAATAATGTATTAGGTTGTCTTATTTGTAGTTGTTAGTCTCTTTCATAGTGTCATACCATTCCCTTCACTCGTTATGTACTTTAAAGGATTGCGGTATAGAAGAAAATGTGCATGGACAAAGGGGATGGAAACTGATAGTGCCTGTGGAGTTTGGCATGGTGAAGTGGACAATTCCCATAGCCTTTTTGAATCAGTAATAGTAGGATTATTTATTTTTCTATGCCTCTTTAACCATGATTCATATGTCTTTTTGACACACAATTTTGGTTCTCCCATGTGCATTTTCCAAGTGCAAGCACCCATTATCGACAAGAAGCCCTCAGAGGAAGGTGGTCACACATATGCAAGTGGAGATCACATCGAGCTGCTAATGAATGGTGTATTGGTTGGCAAAGGCATTATTGCAGATGTGGGCACTAATGTGAAATTCCATAACAAACGACTACCACCAGGCACTGTGAAAGTCCAAATCATAGAGTTCATTGACCCCCATGCTAGGTTTCCTTTTCCCCACTCTTTTTCATAATCTTTATGTGACTCCCTTAATTCTTTTGAGGTGTGGAACATTTCAAACCTCGGTCATCCTTTTCTTGTGACATGGTAGAAGGTATTATTCCTTTCAATTTTTCTCATGTCTGATTATAAATTTTGTTTAAGTGTATGGTAATATTCTTGTCGACATTGTTTTGGAGCTTGCACTCATCAAAAGTTATCTGTGTAACTCCAGGAGAAAGTGGATGACACCTTGATAGTGGGCATAGAGTCCAGTGAGCTCTTGGGTCCTCTTGTTAAAAGAACTAGTGTGAGGATTCAACGCCTTGGTATAACCCCTCCAACAGTGCACAAGGACCCAAAGAAGCATAGTAGATTTTATGCAGGAATTTCTTCACTTGTGCAAAAAAAATAGCGTAGGAGGAAATGAGGAGGGGTCTGAATTGAGTCATTACCATAGTGAGTGCCACAATAGGGTTACTAACATTTCTTAGATTGAGTTTAGTTAATTTGCTGATGTACGCTTTAATTGGATCTGCGATGAGCTCAATTCACACACAGATTCCCTTGTGGTACTTCATTATTCTTCATTCAATGCCCATTTGTGTGGGTACTCTTGAATAGTGTATAATGTATGTTGTTATATTTGCATTGTGTGTGGCGTGCATTCAAGACATTTTGGTTTGTGGTACATTGTTATCATGTTACTAATTAGTTCTTCTATTATGTTGCATATTTGAATGATGAGTCATTATATTACCATTCTATATAATACTAATTATAATGAAATTATTGGTCTGATCTGTCAATAGTATGATGCACTGCCAAAGGCATTTGTTTTTAATGTAGAATATTAACCTTTACTGGTATCAACTTAAACTCTGATTCACATTTTCTTTGTTAGTGACATTATTTGCAGTATAGTACTCTCAAGAGGTGCATATATATGTTTGGCACTATAAGGTGTATTTTATCCATGTGTTCATGTGCATCCCTTTGTTCGGGTCCTAGTTTAACTGTTTGTTGTTATGATATTTGATATATCTTTTTGGTAACCATTAGGGTTATATTTTTTTCTGTTAAGATAACACATTATGTGCTTACAAAAACTAAATTGCCTAATTACTATGGAAAGTGAAGGGCATCGAAATGCTATTACTAAACCAGGCTAACAGAAAATGTTATTGTTTGTCACTCACTAAGGTTTCAAATCCACTCTCACCATTTTTTGTAACATCCTTCTTAGGACTATAGTATGTTAATGGGCGTCATTGTACATGATCCATGTAGTAAACTTATGTATTTAATCACTTTATGTAGATGCTCCCCCTTTGCATATCGGAAATAAGTTTTAATGATTCTTTTTTTGTTGATTTTGTTTCATATCAGGTAAACGACACTAGAGACCAACTTTTTGGTGGCCTGACAGTGGAGGTATAAAGTACCTATATGCCCTCATGTGCTCATATTTATGGAAATTCATAGTATGGAAACTTGTGCAAGTCCCAATAAAGTTCAATACTCATTAACCAACTATAATTGCATTGTTCAGAAGTAGGGATGGGCAAACGGAAAGATGCTCCAACAGAGCTAAACAGTGGGGAGATATATACCAAGCATAACCCTATCAATACATGTTTAGGAAATTCATAGTTTGATAGCTTGGGAAAGTGTGCAATGTCAACCAACTCATTCGATGAGAGGGAATGACCTTCTTCAATAGAAGCACCATTTTTGGGAGTAATAGATGTTGGTGGAGTGGCCAAGAGTGGAAAAAATGCAGCCAGAGATGATCCCCGCTCGATTGATACGTCGAAGAGTTCAGTACATAATTTGACTGAAATTCATAGTTTGCTTCAGCGCAATCATATTACTATGATATTGCAAAAGTTGGAGGCTATTGAAGCAGAGAACAAATGTCTTTTGTTGCAATATTTAGAATTGCAAAAGAAAAACAATGACCTAGAGAGGTTGTTTGTAGAGTTGAGGGAGAAGAATGTGAAGTAGGAGCAAGAATTTCTTGAACATCATTTGATTAGTAGTAGTGTGTATACAACCCTTTCTACTAACAAGAAGATGTTTTCTGAGTCAACTAATAAGTATGATGCGATGCTAGGTTTTTGGAGATGTCACATAGATGTCTAGAAGGTGAAATTCATGGAGGCAGCTAGATTAACTCCTAATATTCTCTAAGAACCTATTTCATTCCTACCAAATCACCAGGGATGTGGAGGGCTATCAAAATGTGGATAGTTCTATCTATGTAATACAACATGTTCATGATAGGTTGCATGCTATTCATTTTACTGACAAGGCCCACTTGTATTGAGAAATGCAATAGCAAGTGATGGAAAATATCTGGACTTTGAAATTTATGTATATGTAAATAAGGGATAGCATGGCTAATTATAGTCATCATATCTCTTCCCTGAACACTGATTCATAATGCATAAAATAGACAATTATTGTTAATGAAAAATTTGCACCTCTTGCCATGTATTTTATGTCCATGGATTGCACATATACTTTTCAATTGTATTCTTTGGCAATTGATCTTAAACTTAAAAGAGGTGTTTATTATATGTAAAATATTGGAAATATTTTGTATTATTCTGAGTAACCATATGCAGCAGGCACACACTTCTCTCTATGCTAGATGCATTTTTGCATGTTTTAACTTGAAAGAATTGCATTGGCTTTGCAAGTGATGAAAAATATGTGTACTTCAAATTTTATGTATACGTAAATAAGGGACACCATGGCTAATTAAATTCATCATATCTCTTCCCTCAACACTGATCTTGTATGCATAAAATAGACAATTATTGTTAGTGATCTATTTGCACCTCCCGCCATGTATTTTATGTCCATGCATTACATGTATACTTTTCAATTGTATTCTTTGGGGATTTATCTTAAACTTAAAAAAGGTTTAAATAAAATGTAACTTATTTGGAACATTTTTTTTATTCTTCTCAGTAACCATATGCACCAGGCACACACTTCTCTCTATGCTATGTGCATTTTTACATGTTTTAACTGGAAAGAATTACATTGGCTTAGCAAACTTGATCATTATTTTTAGTCTAAGACTTGCATAGCCATATTGTTTTGTCTTATTTTACATGGATGGGATATGTATTAATGCATTATCTATTTGTCTATCCTCCCTTCAAGTAATCTATTCAATTTTTCAAGTAGGTATTCACATGCATGTGTGGATTTCCCCAATGCCAATTTCTTGGGGCCTTGGATATAGAGACATTAAGAAAACACTCATTTAATGATAGTTTGTGTGGGAAAATTATGGATTTAATGTAGTTGTGGACCACCTATAGGGTCAAGACCGACTCTACATTTTTGGGTCTCCAAAACCAATGCGGGTGCACTTAATCTAGTGAATATAACACTTTTACAACAACAAGACTGGATTCAATACAATAGATAGATAGCAAGAAAGTATGAAATGATAACTAAGAATTCATTGACTCTCCATTGTTATGAAAGAACATCTAACCTCTCAACAATAATACTTAAAGATTTCAACTAGTTTTTACTTCAAATTTGCAGATTGTAACAACCTTGATGAATATCTACCAATACAAGATATTCTTGTTCAGATGATTGCCTCATCCATTGGCCAATAATTATAAAACAAAAGGATAGAAGGATGAGAACAAATGACAAATTCGTAACCATAAAAGCATCTGTTGGAAAAGCATCTAGCTAAAACCCTCACTACTTACAAAAAATCCTTGTGCAAAAACCGTTGATCTATCTTACATCTGTCGTTCTTTATTTCTTCATAACCATGCAAACACATAAATGTCTGATCTAAGATATCTTCCATTTGATAACTGTTACAAGTTTTCCATCCATGAAGTGCACTACACATCCTACATTTGACAATAGGATCGAAAACATCCACTGGTTTTGCCATCTGTCTAAACTATTGTTTGTTTTCGATGCCATTTTTGACATCATGCTTGGGTACGTACAACAGTGCAACCGTACGTACAATAGCACATCGCACATAGACACTTGCATTAGGGCATCATAAATGTAATCATGCAAGCTATATCAATCGATTCACTCAAGAGGGACCAAACAAATAATGGTTACCTATTCTACAAATATAACCAGACGGCTTAACACATGCAATGTGGTTCCACTAACAACCGTGGATGGGTGGCATTAAGGTGTTATCTCATGAAGTACTTACTTAAGATCTTTTAATGTTAGCAAGATCACACCTATTTGACACATGTCTAGATTCCTTTGAGTCGAATCTCACCAAGATAGTAACCATGCAAAGGAAACTTTGAAGAAAGGACATGAAATAGATAGTTAGGTGTGGCATAAAATGTTAGGGGTTACTACGTTCTATAGCGGTGATAGGATAATGTTAGGGATAGTTACATTTACAGTTATGAAGACATGTCAAAAACATAGAATATTTGGCACATCGTACCTGCATGCTTACATATAGGGTATTGTAAATGTAATCAAGAAAGCTCTATCAAATGATACATGTAAGCGGGACCAAACAAATAATGGTTACATTTTCTACAGAGATGATGGAAAACACTGGTGCATTCGGAAATCTGACGACTGAAATAGAGACATTGATTTTTCTTGGATGCAATTGGATGTTACACTAGTTAATAACCAGGCCTGTCTGACATTAACCACCCAAATAACCTTCACCAGGTGGCTTAACAGATGCTATGTGGTACCCATTGACAACCGTGGATAGGTGGCATTCACGCGCGATCCCATGAAGATAAAAGACATGCACTTTGATGATTAAGTGATAGCGCCCACTGTGAGATAAAAAATGATGTAATGGTCAAGATATAAATATATAATTATCTATAAACCATCATGGGATCACACCTTATTGACGCATGTTTAGATTTAACTAAAACTCCACCCAGTGACATACAAAACAAATGATGTTTTCAACATCGCACTTGCGCACTTACAATACTGCATATCAAAAGCACATAACATTTTTTCCATTCACACATGCACACTTACATGTCCTCTATACTATAAGTGGGACCGACTTCATATAAAATACTTGATGTTTTTGAGTGCGCACTTTTGCACTTACAATAGAAAACACATAATAGTTTCCTATTGGTGATAGGACTGGACATGTTATGTGACAGTTCCACATCAAATGAAAAATTGAAAATGCTGCGGGAAAAGGATGATGAAATTAACTCAACTTCGGACACGTGCTTCCTTTGCCAGTCCATCACCTTTAATTCAAATCCTGTTGAAGTTATTATTCAAAGACCTACTTCACTGTTAAGAGTTAGGACTGGCATTTGTAATACCCCAAAAATGGGCTCTAGGTTCATTAACCTGCTACATCTTCAATCTGAATGAAATTGACATCGAAGTCCTAACCTAAGGCACATCTGCACATTATTGAATGCTAATTGATTATCCTAAATTCTGCACCAGGGAATATTCCTAGTGAAATTCCTATTTATCCTAGTTATTCTTAATTTAATGATTATTTGGCGATAAATCCTATTTATCCTAAAGTTTGATTAATTGAATATTCTAAATATTTAATTAATTAGATTTAATACTGCCACTTAATTATTTTATTAAATTTAATTAAATTATTCCTAAATTGTATTATTTAATTTTGACAATAAAATCAAAAATCTCATGACTAATTGATTAAATTCTTATTTAATTAATTAAAGTCAATTGTCAATTTTTAATAATATAGTTTTTGAATAAAGTTTGATTTAATAATTGATTAACCCATAAATCAATTGTTTTAATAAAAAAATTAGTTAAGTTGAGAATAAATCACTTTATTTATTTAATTAATTCATAATTAATTATGCACATTCAAAGAGCAGTTAAACTCAAAATTAGGAAATTAATGCAAGTTATTAACTTTTGGAAACTCGACACTCTATTTGGAGTTCAAAGCTATTCTTGCATGCTTTTGCATGATTTTGTGAGTTAATTATTTCTAATTTCCTGACAACTCAAAAATCAACTTGAGTTTATTAAGAGTGATTTATGGCTTTTCTCTTGCATCCTCAAAGCCCTAGATTTCTATAAAAACAAGGCTTGGCTCTTCATAATTACAATACTTGAATTTGGACAATTACTCTGGCGAATTGGCAATTGAAGGATTGAGCATTTGCGACAGGCAATTTGTGAGATCTTTCATAGTTGATCATTTAGCTTTTGCATAGTTTCATATTCATAGTTTCATACTCATTCATAGCATCTTTGGATTAAATCTGCATTCTAATCTCATTCATATAGCTTAGCTTCATACAGTTTTTCATTCATATTATTGCATAGAAAATACCAAAAATATAGATTAAATCTGCATTCATATAGTTTTCATTCTTTGCATTCAAATCCTTCGTTTAGGTGTCGCATTGTCACTAGTCTCGGTCTGATCTGAGAGTATCATACTCGCACCTACTAGAAGGCAGTAAATCACCTGGTTAGTTTAGTTTCAATTTCATTGCAAGATTTTGGTTTTTGGCTAACCTCTATTGTTTTACTAAAGTGTTGTGTCTATAGCTAGGTACAAAATTCACACACACATTTCTAGCACCCACTGTGGGGCCCTGAAATGGGTTTCCATCATCTTTCTATCAATTTCTATCACTTTCTTGTCAGTTTCTAGGTTTAAACTATGATTTTTATTTTATGTCCATACATTTTTCGTATGAATTTTGTTAGAAAGTCATTTCGGGAGATACCCACTGTCGTACAATAGGTTGAAATTTCAAGGCTCGTATCAGAGAGTACACACTATCATTTGGAAGCCCGATTGTCGTATGAACAGACACCCACAGTCGTATGAGTTTCTAGACTGTCGTCTGGGAGGTAACCCATTGTTGTACGAGTTTTGACTCCAGAATTCAATTGTCATTTTAGTTTTTTTGACAGTTTTCTAGATTTGATTTTCAGATTTGGACTAACAGCTAACCTTAACAATTGAAATCTTCTATTTTTGACTGATACTTGTTGAATCGGATTGGGAAAAGCTCAACTAAATTGCTAAAATAGGTAAAAATCTACTAAGTGCATTGCAAGGAATTCAAGTATTATTCTCAAGCTGATAACATTTCAATTTGGATTAAAATGAACTCTCACGTGTCAAGCTTGTGTGATTGTCTTGCTTTCATATCACAGACTTCATTTTGGGCTATAAAATGAACATAGATTTTCTTTCTACATATCATTTACACATAGTAAATAGGCCCCATGAACACTATTTGTGGATGATCTTGAGAGATTGAGCTTCTTTTTCTTGTTTATTCATGTGAAACTCCTCTTGACGAAAGATCCCCTTGTAGGTAGGGAAGGTACTGAGAGAGTCTCATGTTCTACAAGATTTGTGTGTCTTCAGCTTTTGATTGATACATTCTCTCTCCAGAGAGGTTGATAGATCATAAGCGATGGATGTCATAGATCTTTGTGAGATAATCTTGGTCTTAGCGTGTCAGATTAATCTGTCTACTTGGTTTTGGTTAAACTTGAAAAGGCTAGAGGACTATGCTCTACTCCCATTTTGGGTAGTATCAAAAACTTAGATCCTTGAATCTGGAACTAGTCTCCATGTGGTATCTTTTGTGAGTCACCTTTAGAGAGGGTTAACCGTAGTGGACATTCCCTTAATTGGGTCAACCACATGGATGGAACCTCAAGCGGTAATAGCCATTTTCACCATGGTAGCAATAGCCGCTATATAAATGTCCTTGTCAAGGAAATCTTCACAAGTGTGGTCTCTTGTTGGGCTATCAAATCTCCCTAGAAGCTCCTGATTGATTAATTTCTTAGATTGTGTCAAAACCCTGGTGCACCTGGATTGGAGTTTTCCCTCTCGAGATCATAAAAGTTGCAGAGTCAGACCATTACTACAAACCCTAGTGAGGCCAAATTTTTATTTTTCTAGGAATATGTGCATTATTGAAAAACTTTTTGGAACATGTATAATTAGCACTCTTAGGGATTAGTACATTTAGTCACTTGATTGTTCATGCATAGAGTTGCCTTGTCCCCTATTCATTATTTTCAGACATGCTTGGAATCACTTGCTTGCTATTTTGCATGCTTGTTTATCTACTTGACTACCAAAAATGAACAATCTCAGAATAATCTTCAAACCTAGATAGAGAAATTTGTGAACAATCTAAAATTGAAAACCAAAAATTTGCAAAATTTGAAGTAAAAATCCTTTTTGGAGTCAAAAGTCATCCCATCAGGTTAGAAAGTCGTATGAGTTTTGGCAATTGTCGTATGATAGCTTCTATAGTGTCGTACGAGTTTTGCCACCAGTCAAAAACAAAATTCAAAAATATATTATCAATTGTCGTGAAAGTTTTGCAACTATCTTCTGAGTTTTTCAATTGTCATTTCACAACATACCCACTATTGTACGATCCTGCAGAAAGTCATTTGAGAAAAATTGTTAGAAAGTGTTCAAAATTGTCAGAAACTTAGTTTTTACAGCCTATTTTCAAAATTTGTTGAACCAATCTCTATGTTAGGAATTGAGAAGAAACTAGAATGAATCCATTCATTTTCCTAAAGTGAGCCTTTTAGTCTAATCTTTCCTTCTGGGTTATCGATTTGAGTCTTTTTCATCTTGTGTCAAAACCTTGTCAAAATCATCTTCAAATTCAGTCTTGTTGCTAAAATGGCTAAGTGTTGTGAGCTCATGCCCACCATCTACTGGGCGTCTACCCACACTACTATGGCATAGTATCCTTCATTTACATCCGATCTAATCCTTAATCACTTCAATCTTGACAAGGTTGCATCATTCGACCTTCTGGAATCAATTCATTCTTTAGTTGTCTTCATCTCATTCTTTTTCTTCACTCAATGTTAATGGTGGAAACTAGAGCTTCATCACACAAGAAATCCAGAGAGGCACTTGGCACTACACCTTTGACTATTCACAAGGGTCCAACTCTTGAACAACTCTATAATTTTGGTCTTTACGAAGATGACATTCTTGGAAATTTTTGATTAAAAATTGGTTACATCCCCCCTCCATCAACTCACAGAGGTAATCAACAAACCCCTCCTCAATCTAAGCTAGGGAGTCCTAAAACTCTTAACATGTCTCACAGAGGGACACAACACAGATCTCAAGGACACCATTCTCAACATGTTGTGGATCAAGAACCCACACCTTCTGAAATTGTTCGATATCAAAACAATGATGACTTTAAAAGAATGATGAAACATTTCTTGAAGGAAGATAGAGAGGCATGTTTTATAGAGTTATCTCATCAAGGAGCTAAACTTCCTCCCAAATTTAATGTGGAAGATATCATTATACATGAGGAAGAAACTCCTATCATGACTATGATGAAATAGATGCATGCCATGCAAGTCAAACTTAACAAACTTGAAAAAGAAAAGGAACCTAAGGAGTTCTCCATGGAAGCTCTATGCCCTTTTCCATTTGATAAAGACTTGTACATGCTGCCATTCCCTAAAAGAGTGGAGATGCCTAAATATGATAAATATGATGGAAACTCTGACCCTCAAGATCATGTCAGAGAATTATGTACACAATCTATGGAGTTTATGCATGAACCAACCTACTTAATGAGTATTTTCCCTCGATCTCTGGGAGGAGCAGCCATTCATTGGTTCTCTAGAATGCCTCCTACTATCAAAACTTTTGAGGACTTAATCAAACTATTCTATCAAAAATACTCCTACAATATTCAACATCCAATCACTATGATCGACATCTACAATCTGAAACAATATCTAGGAGAACCATTCCTGACATTTCTCAAGAGGTGGAGGAAGAAATTTTCTCTATATGCTAGACCCATTCCTGAAACTAAGAAGTTGGAAATCTTCATCAACAATCTTGTTTCAAAAATCTACTACCCTTTACAAATGTAAAATCATACATCTTTTGACAAGATGGTAGATAATGCAATCAAAATTGAGAAAGTACTTGTGAAAAAAGGAGACATCACACTTCAAAAAGACAAGTATGAATCTAGATCTAGTTCTAAGGACAAGAACAAAAATTGGAACAAGAATAAAGGCATTGTCACAAATGGTGTTGTTGATAATATCTATGCCCCATCTAAGGCACCTGCTTTCAATCTTACTATTAGTACCCAAACCATCAAAGCTTCTGAAGCTAAAGCCATAGAGTCCAACAAAAAGTCATCTGATTACAAACCTTGTGCTACCGATCCTAATCACAAATTCATTCCTCTTGGAGAATCCTTGGAATCTGCCATGAAAACTCTATTGGTGAATAAAATCATCTACATTCCTGAGATGAAAGTCTTTGATCCTGAACCTAAACCGAAATGGTGGAGAGAGAATGATTTTTGTGAATTCCATCGCAATAAAGGTCATAAGACTAATAACTGCATTCTCTTGAAGCACATTATACAAGACAAAATTGATAATGGTGACATCATGATTGACAATCATAAGAGTAATAATGATCATACAACATTCATAGAACTATTTCCTAAACATGGTAAAGAAGATTCTTCTTCTCAACCTAATATGGGTGCTAAAGTCAATTATCCCTACTTTGGAAACAATGTTGTTATCAATATGGTTGAACCATGCCTATCTAAGCATTGTAATGTCATCACAATTGTAAGAAGAGATAGAGATAATCAATCGGCTAATGCAGTTACTCGATCACAAGCTCAGGCACACCTACAAGGAAAAATACCAACTTCATCAAGTGTCCCTAAGGTGCCTTTCAATCTTTCATCTTCTTCTAAATAGAAGGCTACACATAAATCTTCAAATCCTAAAGACACAAGGCCTACTTCATACAATATTGTCCAACAACTCTAGCACACAAATGCTAAAATCTCCATGTTTGAGTTGCTTTGGATATCTCCAGCTCATAGAGCCATTCTAGACAAAGCTCTTCTCGGATCCAATGTCCCTAATGACATTGATTTAGATAGATTCCAAACTATGGTTGGTCATTTTACGTCTCCACAGTACATTTCCTTTTCAGAGGAAGATGATAACTCCTTGAGTCATCCACATAACTAGCCCTTGCATATTGAAGTCTTGATCCAAAATCATTGTGTCAAACATGTGTTAATAGATAGAGGTGCTAGCCTAAACATTTGTTCTTTCAGCTTGATTACACAATTTGGATTTTTAGAAATGGCCATTGATCCCAGGAAGAAGATAACTATCAAAGAATATGATGAGCAAGAAAGATCTTCTAAGGGAACAATTTTCCTACCTATCAGAGGAGGTCCTGTCATTAGAGATACTATATGTCAAGTTCTTGATCTACCTTTGGCTTATAATATCCTCCTGGGAAGACCATGGATACATGACATGAAAGCCATTCTCTCTACATTCAATTAGTGTTTGAAATTTCCTTATGAAGGAGTCAAGGTGAAGATACCAACTGATCTATATACAACTTGCAATACCTTGAAAGAGAGTGTTGATAAACTTGTTCCCAATAATAGAGAATCTTCCACTAGGCAGCTAGACATTGCTTCAACATCTAAGATGGAAGACATTGCTAAAGAGTTTTAGATCAAAGAAAATGGTATGGGAGAATATACTATAGAGCCAGTCTTATCTTTGACATTTCTCCCTATCTCTCCTAAGTCTTATGGGAAAACTCTAAAACAATCTAAAATAAAGTCTAAAGAACCTCTTAAGGCATATAAAAGAAATTTTGTTGCCGAACAAGTATCTAAATAGGAGTTTGAAGAGGATGAAGCTATGCTCACATGTCTATACATAGAGGAACCTAAATCTCAAGTTGTTCAAAAATGTGATGCTAAAATACTGAATATCCCTTCTAAGTTATATGGCCCAGGGGACAAATTGATCACAAAAATGGCATATAAAGGAAAAGGACTGCTAAGACTATAGGGTAAAGGTCTTCTATCACCTCTTGATCATCCTGGTTGAGCAAACAAGAATACAACAGGTCTAGGATATAAGAAGAATCCTTTCTATCTTAGCAAGAACTCCCCACATGTCTTAGAATAGGTTGAGCCTTCTACAACAAATCAACTAAAGGGAGAAACAAAAGAATAATATGATAGTGATGATTCAGACATCACTGAAGATCTCATTCCCTATGAGTGTTTTCCTAAAGAAATAAAACACCTCCTTGAAGCTGAAGATGATCCAGTAAAAAGAATTAATGTAGTAGAAACACAAGAACCTACTATAGAGCAAGAGATAGTTGCACCACAAGAACCAACTAATCTCAAAGACAATCAAATAAATAAAGAGGAAGGTGGTAGCTATTTTGAGACAGATTCTCATGAGTATGAATTCAAATTAGAATTTGAGGGTAACCCTTCTTGGGGTATTCATCCTAACTTTACTCATGTTCTTAGATTTCCTAGAGGCATAGATGAAGAATCTGATGACTATGAATGGGGAGCCATTCCAGAAGAAGATGAGCTTATTACAAAAAAAACATGTTCATGTTATTCACCAATATGCACCTAAACCCAATGTAAGTCTAGAGCGAAATGATGAACATATCGAGTCTGATCCACCAATGGACAAAGTGGACTTCCACAATGACATTGAGCCTATTCACGAATTGAACGTCTTAAGTTATAATATCACATTTGAACTCAAGCATCGGGTTAGGACCAATGATGACATATCCATATTCATGAACATTTTTTCCAAATCTTTTACCACTTTGACTATCCAACATCCTGACCTTCTTGACCAAACTTCCACAAATTTGAGCTATGGTATTTATACCTTCCTGAATGACTATGGCCTTTCTTGATACCTAAATATAGTTGAGCCTATGAGGACTTCCATCACTGAACCGAGCATTAGAATGACAAAGACAGACTTCAATTATCTTAGTCAGAAAAATAAGAATAAGAATAAAAATAAAATGAGTTCTGAGGGTGAAAACCACTTTGTGGCAATCTCAGAACCTACAAAAGTAAAAATAAAAGATGTATCCAAAGGTGAAAACCTTTTTGAGGTGCCTAAGGATGAGATATTTGATGTCCTTCTGAGTCATTTACCAGATAGATCTCCAATTCTAATTGAGCCCACTCAATCTATCAATTTGGGAACAATAAAAGAACCACAGCTGATCCATGTAGCACAATATTTATCAAAAGAAGAAAAGAAAAAATTTACAACATTCTTAACAAAGAAAAAGATCAAATTTCCATGGAAATATTCAGATATGCTAGGGTTAGCTCTTGATCTTATAATGCACCATTTATCTATAGCTCCAAATGTCAAACTTGTTAAGAAAAAATTGAGAAAGATGCATCCACATGTTGCATTCTTAGTAAAAGCTGAATTAGAGAAGCTCCTAAAAGCCAAATTTATCCTAGTTATTGATTATGTAGAATGGATCTCTAATATTGTACCTATTTCTAAACTAGACAAATCAATAAGAGTATGCACACATTTTAGAGATGTAAGCAAAGCATGCCCTAAGGATGATTTTCCATTACCTAACATTGATATGATAGTGGACATGACTACAGGCTTTGAGATTTATTCTTTAATGGATGGATTTTATGGATATAATCAAATAAAAATTGCTCGAGAAGATCAAGAGAAAATTGCTTTCACATGTGCGTGGGGTACCTTCTATTGGAATGTGATGCCATTTGGGCTTAAGAATGCTGGTGCTACATATTAGAGGGCTATGACTTCTATTTTTTATGACATGATGCATATGACTATGGATGATTATGTTGATGATACTTTAGAAAAATCTATGATTAGAGCTGAACATCTAAATGACTTGAGCAAGATACTAGATAGAATGGAAAAATTTAGTCTCAGACTAAATCCTAAGAAGTGTGGTTTTGGTGTTACTTTTGGAAAGCTCTTAGGATACATAGTTTCAAAGAAAGGAATTGAAGTAGATACAACTAAAGTTAAAGCTATCATGGAGATGCAACCTCCCAAGAACATCAGCCAAATGAGAACATTACAAGGGAGAGTTTAGTCTATCAAATCCTTCATATCTTAGATAGCAGACATATCACAACCTTTTACAAAGACATTACATAAAGGTGTGACATTTGCATGGAGCGAGGAATGTGAAAAGAATTTTGATCATATCAAGAAGTATCTATCAAATCCTCCCATCTTGATGCCTCCTATTCAAGGGAAACCATTGATCTTATATGTCTCCGCAACAAATACATCACTGGGGGCATTGCTTGCATAGCATGATGAGAACAAAAAGGAAAGAGATATATACTATATTAGTTGAACATTGGTGGCATACAAAAAGAACTATTCTATGATTGAAAAGGCTTGTCTAGCTGTGATCTTTGCATCATAGAAACTGAGACATTATATGTTGGCTCGTACCACACATTTAGTAGCTAAGATTGATCCACTAAAGTACCTATTAGGCAAAGCTTCCCTCACGGGTAGATTAGCCAAATGGGTCATGCTCGTAAGTGAATTTGACATTGAATATGTTGAAAGAAAAGCTATTAAAGGCCAAGTTATTTCTGATCAATTAGTAGATGCACCTTTGTTTGATGACACACCAATGCAAATGGAATTTCTAGATTCCTCTATCATGAATCTTTCTTCTAGAGAATGGCAACTATTCTTCGATGGCTCCTATAAACAAAATGGATCTGGAGTAGGTATCTTGTTTATCACTCTTCAAGAATACTCCATCCTTAAGGCATTCAGAATTAAATTTCCTTGTACAAATAATATTGCTGAATATGAAGCCCTTTTAAATGGTATGAAAATAGCAATTGAGTGGAGAGTAACAAAATTACACATTCATGGAGACTCACAACTTGTAATCCATCAAGTCAATGATGTGTACCAAACTAAAGATGAAAATCTCATTCCATACAAGAGAATGGTAGATGATCTAAAGAAATATTTCCTATCTATCACATTTGAGAAAATCCCTAGAATAGAGAATAAGGCTACCGATGCAATGGCAATGCTATCTACTTTATTACAAAAACTTGAACGTGAGCTACACTATGAGTTCTTGGTGGAAGCACTATCTTATCCTACCTATGATTCCCCTAATACCAATATGATCTACACTATTATGGGTCATGATTCATCCAGCTATAAAAACCTATTCTCCTATCTCAAAGACCAAATCATTCCTGATACCTTTAACCATCATGAAAAGAGATACCTTATCCATAAAGCCTCCCGCTATGTCATCATTGGTCATGATCTGTACAAATGAGGTCTAGATGGTATGCTACTTAGATGTTTAGAATAGGAAGAGTCTCAACGTGTGTTAGAGGAAGTCCATGATGGTATTTGTGGGTCACACTCGAATGGTTTAACACTAGCTCGAAAACTTATTAGGGTTGGGTACTATTGGCCTGAAATGGAGAAAGAGTCTATCAAGTTTTCTAAGAACTATCAAAAGTGCCAAGTGCATGGAAACTTAATTCATGCTCCAAGAAGAGATCTCATTCCCTTCACTACTCAATGACCTTTCATCAATGGGCATTTAATCTTATAGGA
This sequence comes from Chamaecyparis obtusa, assembly GCA_027943335.1. Classification (NCBI taxonomy): domain Eukaryota; kingdom Viridiplantae; phylum Streptophyta; class Pinopsida; order Cupressales; family Cupressaceae; genus Chamaecyparis; species Chamaecyparis obtusa. The sequence goes on from BSBK01001012.1 coordinate 448,996, forward strand.
TCCATACATCCTCATTCTTCTAATGGACATACCCATATAATCACAGCTATAGATTATTTCACAAAATGGGTAGAAGCAGTCCCCCTAACATAAGCAACTGAGAAACAAATATCTATGTTCATCTTGAACTAAATCAAATGCCGGTATGGTATTCCACATTCTATAGTCACAAATAATGGTGGAAAATTAAAGAAAAAAGACTTGGATGATTTATGTGCCAAATTCAAGATTACACAACATTGGTCATCCATCTACTATCCTTAAGGGAATGGACAAGTAGAGGCTTCTAATAAGAATCTATTGAAAATATTGAACTGTACAGTTAATAAAATAGGAAGAGACTGGCATCTCATGATCAATCTAGCTCTTTGGGCCTATAGAACAAGTATCAGAACACCTACCGGGGCTACACCTTTCACTTTAGTTTATGGGTCTGAAGTGGTACTACCTATTGAGGTTGAAATCCCATCACTAATAATTAGAATGCATGGTCTAGTAACTCATGATGACTACAGAGTGTCTAGGTTGCAAGAACTTGAACTACTAGATGAGCATAGACAAGCAGCATATGATCATCTCAGAGTATATCAGAAGAGAATGTCTAGAGGATACAACAAGAAAGTCAGACACAGAGAATTTCAGGTTGGTGATCTAGTCTTGAGAGAGAATCCTAAAAATCAATCACACAGAGAGTGCAAGGGGAAGTTTGAACCCAACTTGTTGGGTCCATTTGTAATCACTAATACTTTTGGCTCTAGTGCCTATCAACTCTCAACAACTGAAGGAGAATAGCTATGAGAACCAATCAATGTTCTCCATCTGAGGAAATTCTACGCCTAAGGCATTCAGTCTATTGTAAAATGTCTTAAAAAATCTTAAAAATCTGAAAAAGTCCTAAAAAAATGAACATCTTGGTGAAAACCTAGCAAATAGGCACCTTGATGATTCACAAAAAAAGCAAAAAATATCATAAGTACAAAAAAAAATTGAAAATATGAAAAATACAAAAAAAATGAGAAAAAGAAAAATTGCCTTGGTGAAAACCTATCAAATGGGTGCCACTTGTTCAAAATGCTCCATCTATCAGTGCAATCTTGGTCTTTCATAGCTTTTACCCTTGCTTTAGTTTGTACATATCTCCCTGTTTGTTTCTGCATTCTTATTTCCAATAAGTCAGTTTGTACACCAATCAGCTCACTCATCTGTATCCTATCAATGTTCCAAACTTGGGGGCAATCAAAGTCATATCCTATGGCCTCCAATGTACCTTAGATGTGTCATATCTAGTGAGAGTCCTTTGAAGCTTCATTCAAGTTAGTCAATCAGTCTCCTCTTTAGAAAGGGATTTTTCATCTACAACAACACAATCAAACATCAACACAAATTGAAAACAATCTATGCTTTTTACATGTTTTTATCTCCTTGTATGCTTACTGATTCACATTGAGATTTTTGCATATTGGGTCCTTTTGAGCTCTTTGATGATGTCCTTTATAGGATTTAGAGAGTGATGACTAGGGGCATAATCTTTTCTTTATTTTCTTCTTGTATGGGAAAATCTAACAAATTTGGAAATTCTAGATTGAAATGGTGTCCATCTGTAAGAGCCTCTATCTCGAATTGGATGGCCATGAGTACCTCGACTATTGATACCCAAAAAATTCAAGGAAGTTTGATCTAACTATTGTTTTTTTTTAGTGAATTCTTTCTCCTACTATGAAATGTGATCTTACCTAAGGATGTGAATGATAAAGAGTCACTACGGGTAATTCACACTGGACTTAGAATGATCTCTACACTGCTTGAAATGTTTGTTTTAGCAAGGCATATTCTGGTCATCATGATGTTTATGTTTTGATGCTTATACAAATTACTATATTAAAATGGACATGATATTCAAGTCATCCTAGTGTTTATGCCTTGGTGCTTATATCTAATCTGACATTCCAAAAACAAAATCAATATTCATATGTCCATGGTTGTCTCACCAGTGGGCATTGTATTGATTCCCGCACATACAAAATTAGTATTCATATGTTCATAGTTTCCTAACTAGTGGACATTGTATTGATTTATCCGGTTACCTTAAAAAACTCAATGATGACAAATGACTGACACATGATCAGTGACTAGGTCCTAGGTCTTAGGTTGCATTTCATTTTGCATGACATTTTACACTTTGCACTTTGCATGATCTCAAAAATTTCTTGACAATCTTTAAACAATTCTTCTAAAAATATACTTAAACTGCAAATGAATAGTTGAATCTCATATGAAGGTTTTTGCATAGAAACACAAGAAGTCACAATCTTGGGTTACATATCCTTTTTGACATAAGACTAAGTACTTGTCTTCATCAATACCTGCAAAACATATCATGTGTATCATTGTATTTTCATTACATATTCATAGTCATTCATTCCATCTATTGTATTACATACATTTCCATACATACACTTTCCATAATCAAGTACATTTGCATAACATTCATACATATGAAAGAAAATCATTTCATTGCATGAATCCATATATACAATCTACTCTACTCATAGCATTTACATCACATGATATCATCATACATCAAAAACATGAGAAGTACAAATGAAGTCACAACCAAAAGTTTGGATCTCATATATATGTCATAAAACTCAAAATAGTCAGGGGTGCACTACTGGCACAATGTACAAAAGAATGAGCTCATGTGAGCTATCAGAACAGTGTCACAATATCATGATAGATCAACTGTCAGTCTGATCCTCTCTATCTGGTGGTGGTGGTGGTGGTGCATCTAGTACTACCTTGGCCCTAGGTGCTCTCACTCCCTTTGATGCTATCATGTACTAAGAGTAAGAAGGAACTCTCTGAGCAAGTAGAGCCGCTGTGTAGTATGCAGAAACATAGTAAGCAGATCTAGAGGTCTGATGGATAACCTCTGCCTAAAATCTCTAAACCTCACCATGAAGCTCAGTATGCTGTCTATCTACCTCTAGATATGTCTCCTCATAGCAAGCACTACGCACCTTCAGGTCCCAAACCTACAATTTGAGCCTCCTCACGATCTCTTATGTAGACAATGGAACACTAGGATCAGCATCTACCGCAGGCATGTTAGTATCCTCAACAAGATGCTTTGTGGTCTCTACTCTCTGCACCTTATGGTGTCTAACCTCTGCACCTAGATCAAAACTGCTATCCTCTGGTATGGGATCAGTACAACCACCTACAACTTGCTCAGCTGCAAGTACCTCCTGGGTAGTACCAACACTCCCTAAAGTACTACCCTCTCCCCTAGTCCATCTCTATGAGCTTGTAGATCTACCTACTATGGAACCAGTGGGATGAGGGGGCCTCATCTATCCTGATGGTCTCTATGGAGGAGCCATCACTCTCAATCTTGAAGGTGTGGGGTGTACAATCAAAAGCTATGTGGGTCTAGGACCCTATCCCATCAGAGCACCTATGACATCCATCACCTCCTCCATGGAAGGTATCAGCTCTATAGGGTCAGAGAATCTATAAATTGAATGATCAAGGAGACATGTGATAAAACCATCTATAACTCCAGCATCTGTAATATGTGGTCTATACTCCCAATATCTCCCAATGATAACACTGTACTCCTGTGAACACAAGGCATAAGAAATCCTCAAGGTCCATCCAAGTCTAAGCTCATGAGCTATCTGAGCATATGTGGCATAATCCTATGGTGCATCCTGCACTCGTCTATACTATCACCACACCCTAGTGATAAGAAATCTCTCCAGCATAGAGGATGATCATCCTATCAACACCCAACTCTGAAAGAAGAAACTAAACTGCTCTCGTGCAGTAGGCCAAGGATCAATCTCTAAATAGGGCCTCCATCATAAAAAGGTCATGTCATCAAGACATCATCTCCAATACTCTACATGGCCCATGGGCCCCTGTATGACATATCCGGCATAAATATATATCACAGGCTCTTGTGGCTGCCACTTTGACTGACACACTGGTCTCAAAATAGGGATATACTCCCATGCCCAAATCTATAAAACAAGAGCACCAGGAGAAAATGTCTTTCTCTCCTGATACACTACCTCATGCATCTCAGAGAACATGTGGACCAAAAGACACTGATCCTGGGCTAACTTGGAAGGATTTTCCATCAAACGTACAATCATCAAGGCCTAGCCCATTAAAAGACCATTCTGCTGACGGTCAGACATGATGATACCACTGATCATCCTGGCCACAATACACTCTAGTCTGTGAGACTATCCATAATGTTGCACCAGGGTCTCCCATGAAATAGACCTAGTCAATTGAGTGTCATCTCCGAAGAGACGTCTGAAAGCTAATAGTCCAAAGTTCCCCAAACTCACATATGCTGGATGTTGACTACGATGGAATAGAATCTGTAAAATCTTGTAAACGTCCTCTGGAGTCATGGTGAGCTCTCTAGTGGGAAGATGAAATGTCTGGGTCTTAGAATGAAACCTCTCTTTCAATGATGTCAAAAGACCATGGTTTACCCTAATCTTGGGTAAATGGATCAGATACTCAAAACCGCAAGAAGTAAGATGTACTCTCATCAGATCAGGCAAGGGAACACAGAGCCTCTGAGTGGCTAGATGAGAGATGCATACATGAACATCAGGATATATGACCTACACAACACATATATAGGGAACCCTATCAGTACTTTGGTTGAAAAATAGGCTACACATACCGGAATGGGACAGTTTGCTATTTTAGAAGGTAGATCAAAGACTCAGTAATCAAGCTCAAAGATTACAAATTTCAAAATTTTTCCCTAGAAATAAGTTTTGGGCTCACTGTTTTCCAAACAACAAATGAATCTGGTAGAAAAACTCATATGAGTTTTCCATAGTTACCATATGACAAATCATGATGATATGACACTATATATCTCCTCGTACAAGTTAGGAGGGACCCGATGAAATGTTGTACGACTCTTGGGTCCCTCTCCTACGAGCCTTGGGGGTTAATGATACGACAATCTAACTAGACTTGAAAAGTCATAGTAGCCAAGAAGGAAAGTCGTACGATTTTTTGTGCATGCAAAAATTAAAAGTTGAAAACGTACGAAACAAATGCTAAAAATGCTATAAACAAAGAAAATTTGAATTTTCAAAGAAGCAAAGAGGTCCACCTACCAGATGTCCATACTGTCGAGGTCTCTTATGCCTTTGGCTGCACTCAAAATGGTGAGAAGACAAAGGTACCTTCATTTCTACCATTTTCTCACTCAGAGGGCTCCACAAGGTTTTCAAAAGTCAACGATGAAAATGAATTGAAAATGACCTTCTGGCCTTTATATAGCTTTTGACCTAATTTTCAAAAGTGCTCCGTTTTCCATGAAAATTGCACCCTTGGCTAATTTCAATGTTTTGAACCCATTTTCGGAATCAAAATGGAAATCTGAGATTATTTACTATGTCAAAATCATGCTTTAAAATTTTTGGACCCAGGATGTATGACTACTTGCATAATCAACCTTCAATCATCATAGAAATCTAGAATTCAACTTAACTAATTATCTTACATCAAACTATCAAAATTTCAACTTGGTCAACCATGGTCAACTCATGGTCAAACCTAGTCAAACTTGGTCTTTTGGACCTCCAAATGATGCAGAATGCATTCTCGAATGTGTATAACCACTTCTCAAATCAATTAACATGCTTCTAAACTATAAACGCTGACTTTTCTTGTCAGATTTCAATTTTCATCCCAAAGGGGGCATGGTATTACACATCATTCAAAGTCTATAATCTAAATCTGTAATCAAATCTTTCCTCAGTAATCAAGACAACAACCATGTCTAGTTGCTGATTCATCTAAAGTACTCATCGCTTGGGGCAAATCTATCATCTCTTATGGAAAATCTATTGCAATCTGGTATCGTAAATCTATCTTGTAAACTCTATCAGCTCTTCGTAACTATCGATTCATTAGCATCATTTCCTTGGTTCTTCATAATTGATGGGTTCAGGATGTGATACCAATATGATTCATACAAGGACATTTAGGTCTGGAATTGGTCACTCACTTCTTCGCAATCATAAAGTTTAGAATCAGGCATTTTGACACTCTTTCATAATCATTGGTTCATTGTTGTTATAGTTAACATTATCTTTGGTCACTCAGGACCTAAATCTTAAATCTTGAATCTTTAAATCTTTCAATCGGTTTCTATCTTGGAATCGGTTAATCTTTCAAATCTTTCAAATCAGTTTCATACATATATCATACAAAGACTATGTTACAAGTAGCGGTTGCCGTTGCACCAAAAGATCGACCTGTTAATGCCTGATACAACCACTAGACTTATAGAAGACATGGGAGGCCGTTAAGCCATGTCATGAATCCTTAGGGGAGTGCTAACCATTTTTCCAACAATCTCCCCCTCAGCATTACCTGAGGGGATTCAAACCTATGACCAATCTCTAATACCACCTGTTACAAGCAGCGGTTGTCGTTGCACCAAAAGATCTACTTGTTAATGCCCAATACAACCACTAGACTTATAGAACACACAAGAGGCGGTTAAGCCATGTCACGAATCCTGAAGGAAGTGCTGACCATTTTTCCAATAGACTATTCTTTGAACCACTACGCTTTGCATAGTGATTCAAAGAGGGGCAAAATTTAATACCCCAAAAATGGGCTATAGGTTCATGAACCTCCTACATCTTCAATTCGAATGAAATCGACATTGAAGTCCTAACCTAAGGCACATTTGCACATTATTGAATCCTAATTAATTATCCTAAATTCTGCATCGGGGAATATTCCTAGTGATATTCCTATTTATCCTAATTATTCTTAATTTAATGATTATTTGGCGATAAATCCTATTTATCCTAAAGTTTGATTAATTGAATATTCTAAATATTTAATTAATTAGATTTAATACTGTCACTTAATTATTTTATTAAATTTAATTAAATTATTCCTAAATTGTATTATTTAATTTTGACAATGAAATAAAAAATCTCATGACTAATTGATTAAATTCTTATTTAGTTAATTAAAGTCAGTTGTCAATTTTTAATAATATTGTTTTTGAATCAATTTTCATTTAATAATTGATTAACCCATAAATCAATTGTTTTAATTCAAAAATTAGTTAAATTGAGAATAAATCACTTTATTTATTTAATTAATTCATAATTAATTATGCACATTCAAAGAGTAGTTAAACTCAAAATCAGAAAATCAATGCAAATTGTTAACTTTTGGAAACTCAACACTCTATTTTGAGTTCAAAGTTGATCTAAAATTATGATTTGAGTTAAAAAGCTGTTCTTGCATGCTTTTGCATGATTTTGTGAGTTAATTATTTCTAAATTCTTGATAACTCAAAAATCAACCTGAGTTTATCAAGAGTGATTTATGGCTTTTCTCTTGCATCCTCAAATCCCTGGATTTCTATAAAAACAAGGCTCAGCTCTTCATAATTACAACACTCAAATTTGCACAATTACTCTGGTGAATCGGTGATTGAAGGATTGAGCATTTGCGACAGGCGATTTGTGAGATCTTTCATAGTTGATCATTTAGATTTTTCATAGTTTCATATTCATAGTTTCATACTCATTCATAGAATCTTTAGATTAAATTTGCATTCTAATCACATGCATATAGCTTAGCTTCATATAGTTTTTCATTCATATTATTGCACATAAAATACCAAAAATATAGATTAAATCTGTATCCATATAGTTTTCATTCTCTGCATTCAAATCTATCATTTAGCTGTTGCATTGTCACTGGTCTCAGTCTGATCTGAGAGTATCATACTTGCACCTACTAGAAGGTAGTAAATCACCTGGTTAGTTTATTTTCATTTCATTGCAAGATTTTGGTTTTTGGCTAACCTCTAATGTTTTACTGAAGTGTTGTGTCTACAGCGAGATACAAAATTCACAAACATGACGTTAAGTAGTACAATCCATCTATTTGAAAGCATTATTTTGTCCCTTTTGTTTTCCTGAAGAGTGGGAGATGAAAACTTTGAGCATTTTTGGGGAAGACCTGGATGGTAAACATGGAATGATTTCAAGTTTTTGGTCTAGAAAAATTGAGAAGCCGAGGACAGGTGTGTTGTATGTAAATAAATTTTGTTCAAAAAATCATTTATATTGATTTGTATTTGTTTGGGTATTTTTTGATACAGGAAGTCCTTACAGTATTTTGTCTTAATAGTTTTAAAAATATGATTTATTCATGTTACATTACTAAAGAATTATTGTTTCATCAGTTAATGGATTTGGGTTTTGATTGTGTTGAGTTGTAGATTCAGTAGGAGGACCAAAACTTTCAAGTGTAGGTTTGGGTGTCTAGGGAAAAATAAACCAGTCTGGCTATGAATGTGTAGGGTATGGCTACTCCTTGAATGACCATGAAAAACCACACAACGAAATGGCAAAATGGTCTAAAATATAGAGTAGTTTCCATATTTACTCATGCATAGAAAAAACAAAAATGATTGGGATGGAAAAAAGAGAGAATATCGGAGCCCTCTGTACTTACCCTTTCGTCCATCTTATATTTAATCACGGTTGCACGATTTAAAAGCTACGTTTGTTGTTTGACAAATATGACCATCCATTATAGTACAGACGCCAACATAGGTAAGTAGTGAAAATAGTTTGTCCTTATAGTAGTTTGTGTCATTAAAAAATATGATTTGTTTTAGGGTTTGTACATTACCATGTGTTCATGTGACATTACTATAGATTTTTTGCTTTAACAGTTAATGGATTTGGGTTTTGATTGGGTTGGATTGTATATTCATGAGGAGCACCAAAAATTGTAGTTATAGGCATTGGGTGTCCATGGAAAAAAAAACCACTCTAACCATGAATGTGTAGGGTATGGCTTCTCCTTCAATGGGAATGTAAAAACACATGATGAAATGGAAAAATGTTTGAAAATACATAGTAGTTTCCATATTTAGTCAACCATAGAAAAAACAAAAGTGATTGGAATGACGAAAACAAAGAATAACGCATAGCCCTTGTTAGAATAACTGAGAGGGGAGTGAAATAGTTATCCAGTGTCCCAAATCAAAATGTATAATTCCAAACAATTTCTTCAATTTATGCTCATCGGTAAGCAATAATAACTCTCACTATCTCTGCTTTTACCGATTACTAGTTTAATAATTATAATAGTTTACCAATCAAATCTAACATGTAACATGCAAAGTATGATAACAAACAAATATCACAATCAAAACATAACACAAGAGATTTAACGTGGAAACCCTATAAATGAAAAAACCACCTGGGACCGGCAACCCAAAATTGTTCACTCTTCTAAAGTGAGGTTGGTTAAGACCCAACCCTGTTAAAGGTTACAAACACACTATCATGTGTGACCTTGTTAGAGGATTTTAGACTAAAAGTTATCATCCAACCAGCATTCACTATGGGGTTGATAGGATAACAATGTTCATTCTATGAATGATACATCATAAGACTTTCAGAGTCCACTCAGTTAAGAGTATACAATGGTTAAATATGTAACAGTAAAATGGCCTGCCTTAATACAACTTCAATTGTAGATTATAGATCAATATTCAGTCCATACAAATCCTTTTGATCAATAATTCACTTCAAATTCAATACTGTATCGACTTACTGTCCATCGGTAATTGCTCTCTATAGCTCAATAATTATTCTGTGGGTCATTTCTTACTAACTAGTTTGATCAAAATGCATGAAAACCTTATTCACACGATAATCCTACAGCTTTTTCTTCTTCTGGCTCTTTTCATAACTAAATTATGTTCTCTTATATAGATGAGTAAATCATTTTCTTCTCCTCCATCAGATTTTTCCGCTTGATCACATTCATAGATTTTGTCGCTTAAACTTTCTTAGTACTTGTGTCAATAACATGTTTCAATCTGCTCCGTTAGATCTTCTTTGAATTTTGTCAGTTGTCAATCTGCGTAACAAACATTATCTGTTACCTAGATGTTATACTCTTGCCAGCTCATCAATCTTATTGGCTAAAAGAATCATTTAATTCATTCTATTCAAAGACTGCATTGGTGAACACTGCTCAGTTAATACTGTGGTCAGTATACACTACACTCTGTCGGTGTATACTAGAAATGCTTCATTTACCGACAACACTGCTTTGTGTCTTTCAGCTCTATACTTCATCATAGATGAATGCAACATAATAAAGTCAATATCATCAAGTCATAGACTCATCAACAAATTACTCAATGTGTTCCTTATCCTCATCTGTCATGTACATCTTTCCTCATGTAGATTTCTTTGTTCTTCATTTCTTTTCCACTTTTCCTTAGATGTCTTAGTGTAGTAACTTACAAGATAAGTGCTATCAAGCTAGTTGACATCAATGACAACATAATACTGATTTAATCATATTACATATCTAATCAATAACTTCTCAATGATTTTTAATCATAGATTCTTCAATCAGATTCCAAATCAGTTGTAGTCCAACAATCTCTCACTTTGGCATTGATGGAAACTCAAGTAATATGAAATGTACCATACACATACCAAACATACATTCTACAACTTTGTGAACAAATGTTGTAAGTCGAATAGACTTAATATGTTTAATCACTATGTTATTGAACCAGCATTAAGTAATACAACTTTACCATTCTGTAGTTGTGATCTTTTCAGTTCTCTTGTTTCATACTGTTCATCTCTCCCTTTCATTGTTGTACATTCCTTTCATATTGTTCATCTCTACCTTTGACAACAATGCCAAAGAAACAAATAAACAATCATCTCTCTAGTAGCCAAGTAACTCTTTGTGGTGTTCAATACTTCCTTTGTATCTTTGTATACTGATATCTCATCAGTTCAAGTGCTCAAACTTAATCACAACCTTGAACATGATTCAAAGTGTGAACTATGCTGCATCAACATGAATGATCATCTGATAAAAGTAGGCTGATGCAACATCCAGATCACCTTAGTGACTGATAGATAGGGGATGGACCCCAAGTCTAGTCCTCATGTATTCAAATGTGTCCTTCGGTAGGGGCTTTGTAAAAATATCTGCAAGTTGTTCTTTAAATGTAACAAATTCTAACTTAACTTTCTTCTCTTGCACTTGTTCTCTTAAGTAATGATACTTAATAGATATATGCTTTGTCTTAGAGTGCATCATAGGATTCTTTGAAATATTTATAGCACTAGTGTTGTCACAGTATATAATCATCGGGTCAGTGATTACCTCATTCATTCCTTCCAACACTTGTTTGATATATGCAATGTTTGAATAGTTAGTAGCAGCAGCAACATACTCTACTTCAGCTATAGACTGAGAAATACAAGCCTACTTTTTACTTGTCCAGGTTACAAGTCTTTCACCAAAGAAAAATGCTCCTCTGGTGGTACTTTTTCTATCATCCACATTTCCAGCCTAATCAGCACTGGTGTAAACTTTTAGTTCAAACTTCCCTTCCTTAGAATACCATAATCCATAATTCTCTATTTTCTTCAAGTATCTTAAGATCCTTTTTGTAGCTATCATGTGTGATTCTCTAGGGTTAGCAAAAAATCTTGCAACAATTCCCACAGCATGTGCTATATTTGGCCTACTGTGAACTACGCACATTAACTTACCAATCATGGATAGGTAAAGTGTCTTATTTACCTCAGTAGTTTCATCCTCCTTTGTCAATTTACATCTAGTAGCCATCAGTGTTCCTATAGGTTTAGCATCTTCCATGCCAAATGTCTTCAATACTTTCTTTATGTATTTAGATTGTGTGATGAATATGCCATCACTCTGCTGAATCACTCGTTGTCCAAGAAAGAACTTAATCTCTCCAAACATAGTCATTTCAAATTCCTTTTGCATTTCATCAACAAATGCCTTGCAGACAAGATCTAAGCCACCAAAGATAATATCATCAACAAATATTTCAGCAATGATAATAGTATCATCAGTATCACCTTTTACATACAAATTGTTGTTTTCACTTGTTCTAACAAATCCAATACTTAACAAGTAAGTATGCAGTCTTTCATACAATGCTCTTGGTGCTTGCTTTAGTCCATATAAAGCATTATGTAATCTACATACCATGTCTTTATTGTCGAGATCAACAAATCCTTCAGGTTGTTCAATGTAGACTTCTTCTTCAAGTATACCATTCAAAAATGTTGACTTTACATCCATTTGATAGACTTTGAATATCTTATGTGTAGCATATGCAAGTAGCATTCTAACTCCTAATCTAGCAACAGGTGCAAATGTCTCACCATAGTCAATGTCTTCTTCCTTTGCATATCCCTTGCATACTAATCTAGCTTTATTTCTTGTGACTTCACCATTTTCATTCAATTTATTCCTGTATATCCACTTAGTACCGATAACATTCTTATCTTTTGGTTGGGGTACTAAGGACCAGGTTTTGTTATTTTCTATTTGTTCTATTTCCTCTTTCATTGCATTAACCCATTCTTCATTCTCTAATGCAATTTTCATAGTTTTAGGTTCAAATTCACAAATTAGACATGTACCTTGTCTTGTTTTACTTCTAGTTTGCATTCCAGCATGTCTGTCTCCAATGATTTGTGTTTCAGGATGATGTCTCCTAACAAAACTAGGAAAAACTTAATTTCTCCTTTCTTGTTCATCTTGTTCAGGGTCATTTCCTTGCTCAGTAGCTTCTTCATGTTCATCGATTTGTGGTGCCTTTTGTACTGTCCTGTTTCCCTACTGACTAGTTGTTACAGCTTGCGGTGTCATTAGATACTTTGGATGTTCAATGTAAGTGAATCTACCATAATCTTCTGGTTCCTTTTTACTTTCCTCTATGTACATGTCATCAAACTCATCAACATGAACATTAGTACTTTCAATAATCTTATTTGTAGTCTTATTCAAACATTTGTATGCTTTACTTGTAGTGGAATATCCAATAAATATTCCTTCATCTCCTTTAGAGTCAAATTTGTCATTTCTCTCATCTTTCAAGATAAAGCATTTACTTCCAAAAATTCTGAAGTAACTTATAGTAGGTTTGTGTCCAAACCATAGTTCATAAGGTGTTTGGTCGAAGTCCTTCTTTAGTTGTACTTAGTTAAGGACATATACAGTTGTGCTGATAGCTTCCCTCCAATATGTCTGAGCAATATTCTTTTGTATCATTAATGTTCTAGCACAGTCAATTATAGACCTATTCCTTCTTTTAGCAATGCCATTTTTCTGAGGTGTTCTTGGTGCTGATACTTGCCTCTTGATTCCATGCTCATTGCAAAAGTTAGTAAATTCATTAGAGATAAATTCAGCTCCTCTATTAGATCTTAAACACTTTATTTCTTTACCGGTTTCTTTCTCTACCTTAGCTTTATACCACTTAAACATTTTGAAAGCTTCAAATTTCTCTTTCAAGAACATAATAGTCATTAGTCTAGTGTAATCATCAATAAAAAGAATAAAATGTCTATCACCAGAATAGCTCTGAGTTCTCATAGGACCACACAGATTGGTATGAACCAACTCAAGTATCTTCTTTGTTGAATAGTCTTTTCTTTTAAAACTAGACTTAGTCATCTTACCTCTTTGACATTCATGGCACATGGCATGATGAGGTTTTGTCAAGTTAGGTAATACTCTAACTCTTTTCTTTCGACTAATCTTGATCATATTGTCAAAGTTCACATGGCATAACCCTCGGTGCCACAACCAAGCATCTTCATCCTTTATTAACAAACAAGAAGACTAATCCATATCAAGATAGAATAGATTACCTCTAGATTGTTTACCAGTTCTGACAAGTCTTCCTCCATCATCATAAATCTTCACCTTTTTTCTCTCAAAAGCCAGTCAATGGCCTAAAGTATTCAACTGAGCCACACTTATCAGATTATAGTTCAGTCTATCTACCCAATATGCATTTTCACATTGTAATATGTCATTGATCATCAGTGAGCCTTTACCTCTTACCATACAAGGTACATCATTTCCCATTCTCATAGATCCTCCATTATTTTCAACAAGATCATCAAACTTCTCTACATTACCAGTCATATGATGTGTGCAGCCACTGTCTATGATCCATGTATCATTTTTGCTTACTTTAGAGATCAGTGTTGTCTCTTCATGTTTCTCTTCCTCTTCTAAGTCATCTTTCATAGCAACAAATACTTCTGTACCATCATTAGAATCAAATTCAGTTTCAATATCTTCAGCTATGTAACATACCTTTTTGCCTTTTTCATCTCAGTTGTGTCTGTTGATGTGTCGGTAACCTTTGTTGACTCTTCTTCCATAGCTTCTTTCAGATCGGTCTTTGGATCTATCATCATCTTTCTTCTATGGACATCTAGCAATGATGTGACTAAATTCTTTACAATTAAAGCATGCTAAAGGTAGCTTACCTCTATACCTTCCCTTTCCTTTGGGTAATCTTCTGGCCATAAGTGCTTCAAACTCATCAAGTTCATCATCGGTATTGTCATCACTATCACAATTCTTACCATTCCTGATGGACTTTTCAATCTTCACAGAAGACATGAAAGAGGATTCAATAGAAGGAACAACACTGTTATCAAAGTTGTTTAATTCAAAGGTTGTAAGTTTACCAATCAGAGTGTTAAGAGTAAGTTTGGATGTAGCTCTTGTTTCATGAATTGCATAAATTGGTAGCAAAGTTCTGAGAATCTTGCTTATCATTATTTCATCTTCAATCACTCCATCAGATGCTCTAATAGCATGTACCACCTCTTTGAGTCTATTTGAATATTGGACAATATTCTCACCTTCTTTCATTCTCATATCATCAAATCTACCTCTCAGACTTTCAGCTCAGGCTCTTTTGACATTCAAATCTCTACTGTAGATTTGTGTTAATTTATCCCACATTCCTTTGGTAGTTGTGCATGTCTTGATATCTTCAAATTCAGTGTTGGTGCAGGCATAAACAAGTTCCATCATAGTAACATTGTGTTCATTCTTATCCTTCAGTTGATCAATAGTTAGGGGACCAGTGGGTGGTTGTATGTAGCCATTTACCATTAGATCTAGTGTTGAGTTCCCAATTCTAGAGATGTGTAGTTTCATTCTACTTTGCCATACTACGAAGTTCTCTTTATTCAGTTTCGGTACTTCCCTCTTATACATCTTGAGACCTTTATGCTTAAGTACTAAAAACTCTGTTCCAAGCAACTAGTGCTCTGATACCAATTGTTAGAATAACTGAGAGGGGGGTGAATCAGTTATTCAGTGTCCCAAATCAAAATGTATAATTCAAAACAATTTCTTCAGTTTATGCTCATCGGTAAGAAATAATAACTCTCACTGTCTCTGCTTTTACCGATTACTAGTCTAATACTTATAACAATTTATTGATCAAATCTAACATGTAACATGCAAAGTATGATACCAAACAAATATCACAATCAACACATAACACAAGAGATTTAACATAGAAACCCTATAAAGGGAAAAACCACCTGGGATGGGTAACCCAAAATTGTTCACTCTTCTGAAGTGAGGTCAGTTAAGACCCAACCCTATTAAAGGTTACAAACACACTGTCAGGTGTGACCTTCTTAGAGGAGTTTAGACTAGAAGTTATCATCCAACCAACATTCACTATGGGGTTGACAAGATAACAATGTTCATTCTATGAATGATACATCATAAGAGTTTTAGAGTCCACTTAGTTAAGAGATTTAGACTGTATACAATGGTTAAATATGTAACAGTAAAATGACCTGCCTTAATACAACTTCAATTGTAGATTACAAATCAATATTCAGTCCATACAAATCCTTCTAATCAATAATTAACTTCAGATTCAATACTGTATCAACTTACTGTCCATCGGTAACTACTCTCTGTAGCTTGGTAATTATTCTACAAGTCAGTTCTTACTAACCAGTTTGATCAGAATGCATGAAAACCTTATTCACACGATAATCCTATAGCTTTTTCTTCTTCTGGCTCTTTTCATAACTAAATTATGTTCTCTTATATAGACAAGTA